>JALJCO010005548.1:0-21940 GCA_023101725.1 Atherinomorus stipes
AGGGTGGGTACTGGGACACTTCATACAGGGGTGCAGGCTTTAGGGTGGGTACTGGGACACTTCATACAGGGGTGTAGGGTTTAGGGTGGGTACTGGGACACTTCATACAGGGGTGTAGGGTTTAGGGTGGGTAATGGGACACTTCATACAGGGGTGCAGGGTTTAGGGTGGGTACTGGGACAGGACCTTTGTCACCTGCACACACGCAGTCTGTCACCTACATGTGTCCTACCTACTGTAGAACCAGCACACCTTAGTTCCTACATTCACTCCTAAATTCCCCTCCTTTAGCTGACTGTTCATCTTTCTTGAGAGCTTTTAAAATTTTTCTGTTTCTGCAACCAAACAGTGAACATGAAGGGCAAACACAAAAAGTTTACTTAACCAAAACTGCTTTTCATTCTTTTGTTTCATCTTTTACTTTTCCTAATCGGGGGTCAGGGTAGACTTCCTGAGTCCCCAAAGCTGTGCAGGGTTTATTCTGCCCTGTAAAACCAACAGCTTTCTAACTACAAGTCAAGTTTGTGAGGCGGTCGAATGATTCTGTGGTTTTGTCACCCTGGGAGTCTCTGGAATGACCCTGATGTGAGATCGATTTCTTCTGAGACTTCCTGAGGGCAGGTCTATGCTATAAGATCTGAGCAGGTCCACTGACGGTCCCAGGATGTTTCTCAGCCAGACTGGCCTGATCGATGTTCTTGTCCTGTCTTTGTTTTATGGCTTTTGTTGAACCAGGAAGCTTGTTTCTCTTTTATCTCCTGATCCTTTCTTCAGAATGCCTTCAGGTCGGGCCATCCAGGCTTAAGTTTCTCCTTACTGACAGGCAAGGGTGTCCTTTAAGGCCCATCAGCAGAAGTAGTATCAGGAGCTGCAAGCAACCCTTTTTCTATTTGAGCGTATCTACGCTCTGTCTGGCATGCTGCGTGATATGAACGCAACTGGGCACCACTCCCCTGATGGCTGCCTTAGAGACAAAACTCCTCCTAGCCCAAAGGAGGAAGCATCTTCAGCAACTTTTGTCTCTCTGTTCATGCAATATTGCACCAGGATTGTTGGTGAGTCAATTCAATATGCAGCTCGTCAAAAGCTCTCTGCTGTGCGCTCCCCCATGACCAGTCCCCGTCTGTCTCGTAGGTCTTGAAGCGGTTGTGTGAGCTCTGCAAAGCGCGGTGAGAACTTTCCTACGTAGTTCACCATGTCCACACATGTTTTGAAATCTGCTGCGTCCTTGGGAACAGGCATCTCTCTGATCGCCCTGAGTTTCTCTGGGTCTGCCTTGATGCCCTGAGCACTAACAAAAGGTGCATTCAGACAGAGAGGTTCTAGGAACGCAGTTGTATGATGTAACGGAACAGCCCCCTCGTTGGAAAGCTGCCCTACTACCGTCTTGTCAACCTATTGTTGAAGTACGCCCAGACACTTTAGTGGACGGACCGGGGTTCGTTCACTAAAGTGGTGCAGATTGTACTGACACAATTTGCAACTGTATTTGGGTTTTCCATCTCTTTTATTCAAAACTATTAAGCTAACTTACCAGCTTTCCTTCCCTTTCCCTTGTTTACCTTTCATTGAAGTACACAGATTCCCAGATTCTACTGCCACACTTTGCAGTTGTATTTGGGTCATTAAATTAGTATAAAATAATTGCTTTTGGACATTTAAAATTGTTATCGATTCGGGACGTGTACCATTGTGATGGATTTAATAATGAATTGGTACACTCTTATTGTAATAGTTCTTGTTATTTTGATCTCGGTAAACAGTTGTAACAGCTGTGAGACTTTTTAAATATGGTGGGTCGGAAGAAGCGGAGATCACACAAGGGGCGGGGCTTACCAGTTCTACCAATCACCAAACACCTACGTATTTGAGTTCCTATTGTGGCCGGAGGTTGTTTCCCTTGTGGCCACTATATGGCACCGTGCCAGTCTGGTAACTATTTTGATTAGTGGGTGACATTCGTGTGCGCCCCTTTAAAAGCGGTTGTGTTTGGCCGATCGGCCTCTTCCTTGGATCTTCCGTGGTGTTTGGCGTGGTCAGGTCGATTGTTTGGCGTGCCACTGGCAAGGTGCCAACTTCCCTGTGCGGCTTGCTGCTGGGTCTGTGGAGGCGGATCGCTGTTTGAGGCGTTGTGTGTGCTGCTAGATTTCCGCTCCGGTACATTCTGTGCTTTCATTGTTTTGTCATTAATTCGGCTCCAAGCGGATCCTTGTGC
This sequence comes from Atherinomorus stipes, assembly GCA_023101725.1. Lineage (NCBI taxonomy): Eukaryota > Metazoa > Chordata > Actinopteri > Atheriniformes > Atherinidae > Atherinomorus > Atherinomorus stipes. The sequence continues at coordinate 2,216 of JALJCO010005548.1, forward strand.
CTGTTGTAGATCACGGCTGGAATGAGCCACGGCTTTTGGGAGTTTCCTTTGCGCACTTTCCAGGGCCGTGCTTATGCCAACAAAGTGGTATGTGGGGATTTTTTTTTTTTAAAGCCCGAAATGAGTCTTAATTAAATCATTTTTCCCCTCTTTGTGGTATACGATCTTGGGAGGACTGCTGTCTTGGCTGTCCTTATCTTTGCCTGCTGGTTCAGCCTGCATCTGGGTCACCCTCTGACGTGGGCCCTGCTGAATGCACTGCTGTACAGGCGGTGTTGACAGGCTGGACGCTTCTTGCTTTAATGGATTTAGTTTTCTACATATATTGAGTTGCTCAAGTTTTCTCTGTTTTCTTTGAATGATTAATTACTTTGCATGTTTATTTGATTTCCCACTAGTGTGTGGCACTGGGGTTATTTTATTAACTGTTTGTTTCTTTGTCCTGTCAGGTGCTGTGGACCGAAGGTGGCAGTTCAACCCTGGTGACGGTGTTTCACGCATTCCCCTTTTTGTTTTGCTGTGTTTTGTTGTTGTTTTGTTTTTTGTTTTTAACTTGTCCTGTCCAGCATCATAGCAAGCAGAATGATGATCTGGTTGTTTTATTGTGTTGAACAGTTTTGCTTTGCCAAGAGGAGCTTTATAAACATAAGGCTCCTCTTGATATCCTGTTTATTCATTTTATTTCTTTAATTAAACATTTGTCTATAACAGCATTTTACATCATACTCCTGGGATTGACAAGGGAGAAATGAAAGTTAACAGAAGCAATGATAGAAAGTGGAACAAAGAGAAAGGAAGAGAAGAGAGAAAGAGAGAGAGAGAGAAAAAACATGAATCCACTTCCACAGTTCACTGGTGCATCTGTACAGAAATCCCTAAACAACATTCCAAGGTCTCTGTCGAAAAACAAAACTAACAATCCCCTACAGGAGGACCTGCAGGTGGCTTAAATATCCTCAGATCATACAAACACACGCAGAACTACGCAGAGAAGAGGTACAACCTAATCAGCGCAATGGGAAGCAGAGAAGAGGTACAACCTAGTCAGCGCAATGGGAAGTAGAGAAGAGGTAAAACCTAGTCAGTGCAATGGGAAGCAGTGTCACAGTGTCAACATGCATAATAAAGGGTCTCCATGGTGATACAGTCATGCAGATGCAGCCTCGTCTCTGCAAGGAGGAGGAAGCCCGCACAGCCCAAGACACAGGCCCCCAGCCGCCACCCAGAGGCCCGGACCCCAGCCTCCCCCCCCAAAGGGACGGACATGCATCCCCCCAGAGGGCAGCAGAGGGCGGCCCCAGCTGAAGCCCCCACGGTCTCGGGGCCCAGGCCCCAGCAGACCAAGACCAGCAGCTGCCGACCTCACTGGGCACCGGACCTCACTAGAGCCCACGTCAAATCACTTTTTTTATGGTATTTGACTACTACTTGTACTTTTCACAATAGTACACTATGGAACCCCGAAAAGACCCTGCCTTGGAGTAGGAGCTAAAAAGGTTCTAGGAACTGAGGGCCGAGGTCCCTAGTTCCTATGTGTCCGAATGCACCAAAAAACAGCCTGGTTCCTGAAAAGGTTTTAGGAACTCCAGAAGGTTCCTGCAGTCTGAACGCACCTGATGTAGCCCAGGAACTTGACTTTGTCAAAAGCAAACTAGCATTTGTCCTTATTAAGAGTTAGACCCTGTTCCCGTAATACTTTGGGGTGACAGTGGCTCAGGTGGTAGAGCATTGTTTCATCTACTGCTGGTAGAATGTGTCTTTCACTTGTTCAGATGGGTCATATCAGAGCATATTCTGATTTTCCCACTTGGTTTTGGTGCCACCACCATTCCCGTGCACCAGTCTGTGGGTTCCTCTATTGGAGTAATGACCTCCATATTCACCATTACGTCAAGCCTTGCTTTTACTTTGTCGTACAATGACAGAGGGACCTGGCAGTCACAGTGGCCCTCATTTATCAAACGATCGTCGAAATGGTCGCACATCTGATCGTAAAAATGGTCGTACGATTGGACCCACGTGTGATTTATTAAAACGTTCGTATCGGTCCAATCTCGTCGTACGAACAAAAGCGTCTTGATAAATTCCACAGCTGAAATTTATCGTCATTTAAATGTCACGCCCACGGTTACGCCCTTAAACATGCATAATGATGAGGCTTCACCCGGCGAGGTTGAACTGTGGAGAGGAGAGATTCTGCCAAAAAAGAAACTTTTGGGGGGATCAAGACAGAATTCCTCATTTGTGAGGTGACAAAGATTAAAGAGGTGTTTGGCAGCTTAAAAACCGGAGTCAGAGACGTGCACAAAAACGCTGCACGGAAGAGGATCAGTCAGCCTCGCCGCTGTTGAACGACCGGCTGAGATATTAATAAAAGTCTCATTCTAGGCCTGGTTTATATGGTTTATTCGTTTTATTAGCTATGAAATTTAGTAATAGGCCACATCCGATGGCAACGTCACAATTCTTTAGCCAATGGGTCAAGAAGAAGTGGTCCAATATGAAACTTACCACCAAAAGATGACCCCCCCCCCCCCCCCTCACCCGCCGCTGCGCTCTAACAGGTGACAGGTGGATGCCGGTCAGATCAGAGCCAGACCCAGATGGGGACAGAAAAAATATAACGTTTGCAGCGTTTGCAAAGCTAAGGGACAGTCTACTGACTGAGCACTTATAAAACTTTAAAGTATTGATTACTTATTAGAAATGGATCAGCTCCGGCCTCCTCCGTGTAGCCCAGTGGGGGCTGCAGAGCGGCTCCGGGCGCATCTTCTCCTCTGACTGCGCATCAAAACTCTCCAGCGGTCCGAGCGATGTGCAGCACTGCACAGGACAGGAGTGTTGTAGATTTTCTCAGAGTCTAAAGCAGCGTTTCATCCCGCCGGGTCCGAGTCAGACCGTCCGACACCCACCTGCCTTCCTGCAGCCCGAAGCAGCGCTCCACCTGGGCACCTGCGCGTGTGTGCGTACTGATGCCTACATCCGCTCCTATGTGGCAGTTTTACCAGCGGGATGAGGAGATGCACGAAGAGTGAAAAGCACTTGTCTCCTAGAACTATATGTTAATAATTTTAATAATTTGTTGAGATAAATGGAGGAATTAAATTCAGTCACAGCTATTTTTGTAATTTTGGGAATACATTCTACATTCACTTTTTCCTTTTTCCTTGCAAATGGGTTCATTCTTAGTGCTGATATGTGAATACTTATGTTTAAATGACAGTTTGCGGTTCGGTAAATAAATATTTTCATGTTCTGCTGCGCTCTGCTGCAAACCCTCACTGACTCAAACTTGCGTACACGAACTCAGAGCTGTCGTGAGATTTGATCGTATCCTACGATCACGTTCAAATTGATAAATGCCGAGTCTTGCGTGGAAATGGTCGTACGCACAGATTTTCGTCGTACGATCGTTTGATAAATGAGGGCCAATGTGTATGGCTGGTGTTCTCCTTTAACTTGATTTTGTCCTCTTGTTATAGGCAGCCGAGCCCTGTAAAGACCTCATGGTAAAGATTGTTCATGTCAGCTTGAAGATCTCTGCTGACAGTGTGGATGAGATGAGTTAGCTGTAGGTCTGTGACTGCTGGAAAGCCCAGCAATGGAGTAACAAGTTGCTGTACGTACACAGGTTGTGTTGTGGTTTTGCCCTTATGTTCCATGACCCCTTCAAACTGACCTTTCACTTTAAAGGCATATGCCACCTCTGGGTGAAGCTGAGCCCCCCCGCAGTCCTCTGAGTTGGACAAGTGGGCAGAAGCATTTTCTAGCCAACCCAGTCATTCTCTGAATCTAGCAGCACTGACTTTAGCTTAGCTTAGCATAATTGCTGTTATCAGGTGGTTCCAACTAGCACCACTTGGTGAAAGTGAACTGATTAACTCAAAATTTTTTCCAATTATGTTTCGTGACCCACACATTCTGATCGAGCACAAATGAAAAGCCTATTTCACATCAAAGGACTGACTAGGCGCCATTCAGTAGGGAACTATATGCTGTGGAAGTACAGGCCAATCACAGGGACGCACCGCGGATAGTAGCAAAGGCAACACGCATGCGCAGCATCCGGTGGCAACCCTGTTTGTGGAAGTTGGGGATGCTGTGCATGCGTGCTGTCTTGGCTACTATCCCTGTGATTCCCTGATTGGCCTGTACTTCTGCGGCAGTGCTGCGCTAGTTTATAAACTGCAGTGATGAAGGCCTCTGCCGATTCCCTAGGCTTTTGGTTTCTTTTGTTAAAACGAGCTCTTTCATACATCACGTTATGTTTGCAGATGAAGTGTTTGTCAAAAGCCTTCTTCATGTCTGCTGTACTTAGACCCAGCATGGCCAAAATGTCATCAGCTTTATCGCCCATAGTGTAAATCAAGGAGTTAACTTGATATTCTTCGTCCTTACTGCTCAGTCCTGCTGCTATCCAGAACTTTTCAAATCACCGAATCCAGTCGGACCAGTAGGAGAAATCTGAGAAGTCGAAGTTTACAGGTGAACTTATGGAGAAGAGGGAATCCATTTTCTTTTCCTCTTTGTTTTGCTTAGCTGGTTCTGCTGTGTTGCCGCGTTGCTTCTCGCTTCCTGTCTGTACAGCGCCGGGTACGCTATCTGACCACAGGCTAGCATTAGCTTAGCTCTGATCGAAGCTCCCGTTACGTTGTTTATATGCCTGGACAACTTCTTCCAGAGAGCAACGGCGAATAAAGGCCCGTTCTTACCCTACAGTAAATACGGATACGGACGCTTTCATCCATGTCCGGAGGTCGTTTCGTCTGTCAGTATGTCCGTTGTGAGAGAGCTTATGAATCCGGAGTGCTCCGGACGAAACGGAGTACAACCTCCAGAAACTGTGGCAGCAGTATTTACAGTTTACCCATTTGTGTGAAATCGAAGAAGAAGAGGACATTTAAAAATGTCAAACGTTTACTTTGACCACTTTTAAGTGGTCGGACATGCCACTCCTGCGTGCACTTGTCTTTTTTCCACCTCTTTTGAAGTAGACGCAGAAAAAGTACTTCCTCTGCCGACGCCATGTTCAGGATTGTCGATGGCGGTAGATTTCAATGCAACACTGCCCCCTGGAGGGTGTACAGAGCGACATTCATAACAACACTGAAACTGGACGGAGGTATGGAGGCTAGTAACGAAGACAACGTTTGGTACGGATGAACCAATTTCGTCCAAATCCGAAGGTATGAAGCGAGCTTAAGATGGGATTCTGCCCACTTCTAACACCATGTGACGTGCCCTACTTGGCTTTGTATAAATAAATCACCCACAAGATGGGAGAGGCTCTGATGCCACTTTATTCACCAGCACACATACAGTCCATCACCTGCATGTGTCTACCTACTGTAGAACCAGCACGCCTTAGTTCCTACATTCACTCCTGCTACAAATTCAAAAGCAATATTTTATTTCTCTAAATTATAATACATATATATATATATACATATATATATACATACACATATAATTATTATAATTAGTACATTTTTAAATCTATTATTACTTTTAGTTTCTTGTTATTTAAATAATTACAGTGAATTTCAACCTTTTCTGTAATTGTAGGATCTGAATAATTTTGAGGACAACTGTAAATGTACATGTGCAACCCTATTCACTCCTATTCACTCCAGATAATATCAGGGCCCAGAAATCTTCTCCAGCTGTTATGTCATCAGATAATTGTAATCAGTCAGTAAGATCATCATGAAAGGACATCAAATTCTTTGACAAATGTTATTTTACACATTTTTTCCAAATGTTTCTATGTCTACCCCCCAAAACTATGTCAGTCTCTATGATATTTTCTGGTCTTTAAATTTTTAGCTAGCTTTTGCTCCTCTCAGTCAGAACTTTCCTGAAATGATGGAGTTTTGCTGAGAACCAGTGGAACAGCTCAAAGTCTGTGCAGACATCAGTCCTGAGGTAAGACTGCTCTGTTATTAGACTAAAAACAGAACAACACAGAGCAGTATTCAGAGTCAATTATGCATTTCCTCTGGTGTGAAAGCAGCTCGTGTTTTTTATAGGTTATCACCATTTCCTGAAGCATGTCAGAAAAGCAAACGCGTGCAGCTCACAGTACATCACAGGATGTGGTAAAGCGTTATCTGAGCTGTGACTAACAGCATACAGTACAAACACGCCATTGTGGTTCTAAACAAGCTCCACACGATCTTTCACTGCTTATAGCTTTATCAGAGCAAACATGCAAAGCATTGATTAATAAAGATCTGTCTGCTCTGCAGGCCTGCTGCACCCGATAAGAGGAGAGCATTGTCAGTAAAAATAAAAAGTTAAAATCAGCTGAGCCTCACCTCAGTTTGCCTCTGTCTCTGTGACTTCCAGCAGAAGCTGACGGGAATCCGATGTCCACGTTTGTAACGGTGCAGTCGTGCAGAAACCCGGGTGAATGTATAACCTCCTGATCCTGCTGAACTTCTCCACCACATGCTTTACTGTCCTCTGCAGTGGCACGCATCCAGACCCAAACGTAACAGGGCTTGTTTTCCACCAGAGACAGAGCGCTCCAAAATGGACATTTGTCCCAGTTTGATGCAATCTGTCCTCAGCGTTCCCCAGTCGGAGGACAGCAGGTTCGAGAACGTTAAACAAAGAGTTACTTCAATCACTTGCTTCTTCGTGTTTGATTTGTATGTTCTTTATCATCATCTTCACCATCATCATAATCATCATCATCATCATCTTTACCATCATCATCATCATCATCATCATAATCATCATCATCATAATCATCATCATAATCATCATCATCATAATCATCATCATAATCATCATCACCATCATCATCACCATCATCATTATCATCATCATCATCATCATCACCATCATCATCATCATAATCATCATCACCATCATCTTTATCATCATCATCATCATCATCACCATCATCATCAGGCTCTGATCCCACAGTCCGGGTCAGGCTCAGATCCGACAGTCCGGGTCAGGCTGGGATCCGACAGTCCGGGTCAGGCTCGGATCCCACAGTCCGGGTCATGCTCGGATCCCACAGTCCGGGTCAGGCTCAGATCCCACAGTCCGGGTCAGGCTGGGATCCGACAGTCCGGGTCAGGCTCAGATCCGACAGTCCGGGTCAGGCTGGGATCCGACAGTCCGGGTCAGGCTGGGATCCCACAGTCCGGGTCATGCTCGGATCCCACAGTCCGGGTCAGGCTGGGATCCCACAGTCCGGGTCAGGCTGGGATCCGACAGTCCGGGTCAGGCTCGGATCCCACAGTCCGGGTCAGGCTCAGATCCCACAGTCCGGGTCAGACTCAGATCCCACAGTCCGGGTCAGGCTCGGATCTGACAGTCCGGGTCAGACTCGGATCCCACAGTCTGGGTCAAGCTCGGATCCCACAGTCTGGGTCAGACTGGGATCCCACAGTCCGGGTCAGGCTCGGATCTGACAGTCCGGGTCAGGCTCAGATCCCACAGTCCGGGTCAGGCTCGGATACCACAGTCCGGGTCAGGCTCTGATCCCACAGTCCGGGTCAGGCTCGGATCCCACAGTCCGGGTCAGGCTCAGATCCCACAGTCCGGGTCAGGCTCAGATCCCACAGTCCGGGTCAGGCTCAGATCCCACAGTCCGGATCAGGCTCGGATCCAACAGTCTGGGTCAGACTGGGATGCCACAGTCCGGGTCAGGCTCGGATCTGACAGTCCGGGTCAGGCTCAGATCCCACAGTCCGGGTCAGGCTCGGATCCCACAGTCCGGGTCAGGCTCTGATCCCACAGTCCGGGTCAGGCTCGGATCCCACAGTCCGGGTCAGGCTCAGATCCCACAGTCCGGGTCAGGCTCAGATCCCACAGTCCGGATCAGGCTGGGATCCAACAGTCCGGGTCAGGCTCGGATCCCACAGTCCGGGTCAGGCTCGGATCCGACAGTCAGGGTCAGGCTGGGATCCCACAGTCCGGGTCAGGCTCAGATCCCACAGTCCGGGTCAGACTGGGATCCCACAGTCTGGGTCAGGCTGGGATCCCACAGTCCGGGTCAGGCTCGGATCTGACAGTCCGGGTCAGGCTCGGATCCCACAGTCTGGGTCAGGCTGGGATCCCACAGTCCGGGTCAGGCTCTGATCCGACAGTCCGGGTCAGGCTCGGATCCCACAGTCCGGGTCAGGCTCGGATCCCACAGTCTGGGTCAGGCTGGGATCCCACAGTCCGGGTCAGGCTTTGATCCGACAGTCCGGGTCAGGCTCGGATCCCACAGTCCGGGTCAGGCTCGGATCCCACAGTCCGGGTCAGGCTCGGATCCCACAGTCCGGGTCAGGCTCAGATCCCACAGTCCAGGTCAGGCTGGGATCCCACAGTCCGGGTCAGGCTCGGATCTGACAGTCCGGGTCAGACTCGGATCCCACAGTCTGGGTCAGGCTGGGATCCCACAGTCTGGGTCAGGCTCGGATCTGACAGTCCGGGTCAGACTCGGATCCCACAGTCTGGGTCAGACTGGGATCCCACAGTCCGGGTCAGGCTCGGATCCCACAGTCCGGGTCAGGCTCAGATCCCACAGTCCGGGTCAGGCTCGGATCCCACAGTCCGGGTCAGGCTCTGATCCCACAGTCCGGGTCAGGCTCGGATCCCACAGTCCGGGTCAGGCTCAGATCCCACAGTCCGGGTCAGGCTCAGATCCCACAGTCCGGGTCAGGCTCAGATCCCACAGTCCGGATCAGGCTCGGATCCCACAGTCCGGGTCAGGCTCGGATCCCACAGTGTGGGTCAGGCTGGGATCCGACAGTCCGGGTCAGGCTCGGATCCCACAGTCCAGGTCAGGCTCGGATCTGACAGTCCGGGTCAGGCTCGGATCCCACAGTCTGGGTCAGGCTGGGATCCCACAGTCCGGGTCAGGCTCGGATCCCACAGTCCGGGTCAGGCTCGGATCCCACAGTCCGGGTCAGGTTCGGATCCCACAGTCTGGGTCAGGCTGGGATCCCACAGTCTGGGTCAGACTGGGATCCCACAGTCCGGGTCAGGCTCGGATCCGACAGTCGGGGTCAGGCTCAGATCCCACAGTCCGGGTCAGACTCAGACCCCACAGTCCGGGTCAGGCTCAGATCCGACAGTCCGGGTCAGGCTAGGATCCCACAGTCTGGGTCAGGCTGGGATCCCACAGTCCGGGTCAGGCTGGGATCCCACAGTCCGGGTCAGGCTCGGATCCCACAGTCCGGGTCAGGCTTGGATCCCACAGTCCGGGTCAGGCTTGGATCCCACAGTCCGGGTCAGGCTCAGATCCCACGGTCTGGGTCAGGCTGGGATCCCACAGTCCGGGTCAGGCTCGGATCCGACAGTCCGGGTCAGGCTTGGATCCGACAGTCCGGGTCAGGCTCGGATCCGACAGTCCGGGTCAGGCTTTGATCCGACAGTCCGGGTCAGGCTCAGATCCCACAGTCCGGGTCAGGCTCGGATCCCACAGTCCGGGTCAGGCTGGGATCCGACAGTCCGGGTCAGGCTCAGATCCCACAGTCCGGGTCAGGCTCAGATCCCACAGTCCGGGTCAGGCTGGGATCAAACAGTCCGGGTCAGGCTCAGATCCCACAGTCCGGGTCAGGCTCAGATCCCACAGTCCGGGGTCAGGCTCGGATCCCACAGTCCGGGTCAGGCTGAGATCCCACAGTCCGGGTCAGGCTCAGATCCCACAGTCCGGGTCAGTCTGATCCCACAGTCCGGTCAGGCTCAGATCCCACAGTCTGGGTCAGACTGAGATCCCACAGTCCGGGTCAGGCTCGGATCCGACAGTCGGGGTCAGGCTCAGATCCCACAGTCCGGGTCAGACTCAGACCCCACAGTCCGGGTCAGGCTCAGATCCGACAGTCCGGGTCAGGCTCAGATCCCACAGTCCGGGTCAGGCTCGGATCCCACAGTCTGGGTCAGGCTGGGATCCCACAGTCCGGGTCAGGCTGGGATCCCACAGTCCGGGTCAGGCTCGGATCCCACAGTCCGGGTCAGGCTTGGATCCCACAGTCCGGGTCAGGCTCAGATCCCACAGTCCGGGTCAGGCTCGGATCCCACAGTCCGGGTCAGGCTTGGATCCCACAGTCTGGGTCAGGCTGGGATCCCACAGTCCGGGTCAGGCTTTGATCCCACAGTCCGGGTCAGGCTTGGATCCGACAGTCCGGGTCAGGCTCGGATCCGACAGTCCGGGTCAGGCTTTGATCCGACAGTCCGGGTCAGGCTCAGATCCCACAGTCCGGGTCAGGCTCGGATCCCACAGTCCGGGTCAGGCTGGGATCCGACAGTCCGGGTCAGGCTCAGATCCCACAGTCCGGGTCAGGCTCGGATCCGACAGTCCGGGTCAGGCTGGGATCAAACAGTCCGGGTCAGGCTCAGATCCGACAGTCCGGGTCAGGCTCAGATCCCACAGTCCGGGTCAGGCTCGGATCCGACAGTCCGGGTCAGGCTGGGATCCGACAGTCCTGGTCAGGCTCAGATCCGACAGTCCGGGTCAGGCTGGGATCCCACAGCCCTGGTCAGGCTCGGATCCGACAGTCCGGGTCAGGCTCGGATCCGACAGTCCTGGTCAGGCTCGGATCCGACAGTCTGGGTCAGGCTCGGATCCGACAGTCCGGGTCAGGCTGGGATCCGACAGTCCTGGTCAGGCTCAGATCCGACAGTCTGGGTCAGGCTCGGATCCGACAGTCCGGGTCAGGCTGGGATCCCACAGTCCGGGTCAGGCTCGGATCCGACAGTCCGGGTCAGGCTCAGATCGGACAGTCCGGGTCAGGCTCGGATCCGACAGTCCGGGTCAGGCTGGGATCCGACAGTCCTGGTCAGGCTCAGATCCGACAGTCTGGGTCAGGCTCGGATCCGACAGTCCGGGTCAGGCTCGGATCCGACAGTCCGGGTCAGGTTCAGATCCCACAGTCCGGGTCAGGCTGGGATCCGACAGTCCTGGTCAGGCTCAGATCCGACAGTCTGGGTCAGGCTCGGATCCGACAGTCCGGGTCAGGCTCGGATCCGACAGCCCGGGTCAGGCTCTGATCCCACAGTCCGGGTCATGCTTGGTTTCGACAGTCCGGGTCAGGCTCAGATCCCACAGTCCGGGTCATGCTTGGATCCCACAGTCCGGGTCAGGCTCAGATCCGAGAGTCCGGGTCAGGCTCAGATCCGACAGTCCGGGTCAGGCTGGGATCCGACAGTCCGGGTCAGGCTGGGATCCCACAGTCCGGGTCAGGCTGGGATCCCACAGTCTGGGTCAAGCTCGGATCCCACAGTCCGGGTCAGGCTCAGATCCCACAGTCCGGGTCAGGCTGGGATCCCACAGTCCGGGTCAGACTCGGATCCCACAGTCTGGGTCAGGCTGGGATCCCACAGTCCGGGTCAGGCTCAGATCCGAGAGTCCGGGTCAGGCTCGGATCTGACAGTCCGGGTCAGACTCGGATCCCACAGTCTGGGTCAGGCTGGGATCCCACAGTCTGGGTCAGGCTGGGATCCCACAGTCCGGGTCAGGCTCGGATCTGACAGTCCGGGTCAGACTCGGATCCCACAGTCTGGGTCAGACTGGGATCCCACAGTCCGGGTCAGGCTCGGATCTGACAGTCCGGGTCAGGCTCAGATCCCACAGTCCAGATCAGGCTCGGATCCCACAGTCCGGGTCAGGCTCGGATCCCACAGTGTGGGTCAGGCTGGGATCCGACAGTCCGGGTCAGGCTCGGATCCCACAGTCCAGGTCAGGCTCGGATCTGATAGTCCGGGTCAGGCTCGGATCCCACAGTCTGGGTCAGGCTGGGATCCCACAGTCCGGGTCAGGCTCGGATCCCACAGTCCGGGTCAGGCTCGGATCCCACAGTCCGGGTCAGGCTCGGATCCCACAGTCTGGGTCAGGCTGGGATCCCACAGTCTGGGTCAGACTGGGATCCCACAGTCCGGGTCAGGCTCGGATCCGACAGTCGGGGTCAGGCTCAGATCCCACAGTCCGGGTCAGACTCAGACCCCACAGTCCGGGTCAGTCTCAGATCCGACAGTCCGGGTCAGGCTAGGATCCCACAGTCTGGGTCAGGCTGGGATCCCACAGTCCGGGTCAGGCTGGGATCCCACAGTCCGGGTCAGGCTGGGATCCCACAGTCCGGGTCAGGCTTGGATCCCACAGTCCGGGTCAGGCTCAGATCCCACAGTCCGGGTCAGGCTCGGATCCCACAGTCCGGGTCAGGCTTGGATCCCACAGTCTGGGTCAGGCTCAGATCCCACAGTCCGGGTCAGGCTCGGATCCCACAGTCCGTGTCAGGCTTTGATCCCACAGTCCGGGTCAGGCTTGGATCCGACAGTCCGGGTCAGGCTCGGATCCGACAGTCCGGGTCAGGCTTTGATCCGACAGTCCGGGTCAGGCTCAGATCCCACAGTCCGGGTCAGGCTCGGATCCCACAGTCCGGGTCAGGCTGGGATCCGACAGTCCGGGTCAGGCTCAGATCCCACAGTCCGGGTCAGGCTCGGATCCGACAGTCCGGGTCAGGCTGGGATCAAACAGTCCGGGTCAGGCTCAGATCCGACAGTCCGGGTCAGGCTCGGATCCTACAGTCCGGGTCAGGCTGGGATCCGACAGTCCTGGTCAGGCTCAGATCCGACAGTCCGGGTCAGGCTGGGATCCCACAGCCCTGGTCAGGCTCGGATCCGACAGTCCGGGTCAGGCTCGGATCCGACAGTCCGGGTCAGGCTCGGATCCGACAGTCCGGGTCAGGCTGGGATCCGACAGTCCTGGTCAGGCTCAGATCCGACAGTCTGGGTCAGGCTCGGATCCCACAGTCCGGGTCAGGCTGGGATCCCACAGTCCGGGTCAGGCTCGGATCCGACAGTCCGGGTCAGGCTCAGATCGGACAGTCCGGGTCAGGCTCGGATCCGACAGTCCGGGTCAGGCTGGGATCCGACAGTCCTGGTCAGGCTCAGATCCGACAGTCTGGGTCAGGCTCGGATCCGACAGTCCGGGTCAGGTTGGATCCGACAGTCCGGGTCAGGTTCAGATCCCACAGTCCGGGTTAGGCTGGGATCCGACAGTCCTGGTCAGGCTCAGATCCGACAGTCTGGGTCAGGCTCGGATCCGACAGTCCGGGTCAGGCTCGGATCCGACAGTCCGGGTCAGGCTGGGATCCGACAGTCCTGGTCAGGCTTAGATCCGACAGCCCGGGTCAGGCTCTGATCCCACAGTCCGGGTCATGCTTGGATCCCACAGTCCGGGTCATGCTTGGTTTCGACAGTCCGGGTCAGGCTCAGATCCCACAGTCCGGGTCATGCTTGGATCCCACAGTCCGGGTCAGGCTCAGATCCGAGAGTCCGGGTCAGGCTCAGATCCGACAGTCCGGGTCAGGCTGGGATCCGACAGTCCGGGTCAGGCTGGGATCCCACAGTCCGGGTCAGGCTGGGATCCCACAGTCTGGGTCAAGCTCGGATCCCACAGTCTGGGTCAGGCTGGGATCCCACAGTCCGGGTCAGGCTCAGATCCCACAGTCCGGGTCAGGCTGGGATCCCACAGTCCGGGTCAGGCTCAGATCCGAGAGTCCGGGTCAGGCTCAGATCCCACAGTCCGGGTCAGGCTCAGATCCCACAGTCCGGGTCAGGCTGGGATCCCACAGTCTGGGTCAGGCTGGGATCCCACAGTCCGGGTCAGGCTCAGATCCCACAGTATGGGTCAGGCTCGGATCCCACAGTCCGGGTCAGGCTGGGATCCGACAGTCCGGGTCAGGCTCAGATCCCACAGTCCGGGTCAGGCTGGGATCCGACAGTCCGGGTCAGGCTCAGATCCGACAGTCCTGGTCAGGCTCAGATCCGACAGTCCGGGTCAGGCTCGGATCCCACAGTCTGGGTCAGGCTGGGATTTGACAGTCTGGGTCAGACTCGGATCCCACAGCCCTGGTCAGGCTCGGATCCGACAGTCCGGGTCAGGCTCGGATCCGACAGTCCGGGTCAGGCTCAGATCCGACAGTCCGGGTCAGGCTCGGATCCGACAGTCCGGGTCAGGCTGGGATCCCACAGCCCTGGTCATGCTTGGATCCGACAGTCCGGGTCAGGCTCGGATCCCACAGTCCGGGTCAGGCTCAGATCCCACAGTCCGGGTCAGGCTCAGATCCGACAGTCCGGGTCAGGCTCGGATCCGACAGTCCGGGTCAGGCTGGGATCCGACAGTCCGGGTCAGGCTCTGATCCTACAGTCCTGGTCAGGCTCAGATCCGACAGCCCGGGTCAGGCTCTGATCCCACAGTCCGGGTCATGCTTGGATCCCACAGTCCGGGTCAGGCTGGGATCCGACAGTCCGGGTTAGGCTCAGATCCCACAGTCCGGGTCATGCTGGGATCCGACAGTCCGGGTCAGGCTGGAATCCGACAGTCCGGGTCAGGCTGGGATCCGACAGTCCGGGTCAGGCTGGGATCCCACAGTCTGGGTCAGGTTCATATCCCACAGTCCGGGTCAGACTCGGATCCCACAGTCCGGGTCAGGCTGGGATCCCACAGTCCGGGTCAGGCTGGGATCCCACAGTCCGGGTCAGGCTGGGATCCCACAGTCTGGGTCAGGCTGGGATCCCACAGTCCGGGTCAGGCTCAGATCCCACAGTCCGGGTCAGGCTCGGATCCCACAGTCCGGGTCAGGCTCAGATCCCACAGTCCGGGTCAGGCTCAGATCCCACAGTCCGGGTCAGGCTCAGATCCCACAGTCCGGGTCAGGTCAGATCCCACAGTCCGGGTCAGGCTCGGATCCCACAGTCTGGGTCAGGCTGGGATCCCACAGTCCGGGTCAGGCTTTGATCCGACAGTCCGGGTCAGGCTCGGATCCCACAGTCCGGGTCAGGCTCGGATCCCACAGTCTGGGTCAGGCTGGGATCCCACAGTCCGGGTCAGGCTGGGATCCCACAGTCCGGGTCAGGCTGGGATCCCACAGTCCGGGTCAGGCTGGGATCCCACAGTCCGGGTCAGGCTGGGATCCCACAGTCCAGGTCAGGTTCAGATCCCACAGTCCGGGTCAGGCTCAGATCCCACAGTCCGGGTCAGGCTCAGATCCGACAGTCCGGGTCAGGCTCGGATCCCACAGTCCGGGTCAGGCTTGGATCCCACAGTCTGGGTCAGGCTCGGATCCCACAGTCCGGGTCAGGCTGGGATCCCACAGTCCGGGTCAGGCTCAGATCCCACAGTCCGGGTCAGGCTCAGATCCCACAGTCCGGGTCAGGCTGGGATCCCACAGTCCGGGTCAGGCTCGGATCCCACAGTCCGGGTCAGGCTCAGATCCCACAGTCCGGGTCAGGCTCAGATCCCACAGTCCGGGTCAGGCCTGGATCCGACAGTCCGGGTCAGACTCAGATCCCACAGTCCGGGTCAGGCTCAGATCCCACAGTCCGGGTCAGGCTCAGATCCCACAGTCCGGGTCAGGCCTGGATCCGACAGTCCGGGTCAGGCTCGGATCCCACAGTCCGGGTCAGGCTCAGATCCCCCAGTCCGGGTCAGGCTCAGATCCCACAGTCCGGGTCAGGCCTGGATCCGACAGTCCGGGTCAGGCTGGGATCCAACAGTCCGGGTCAGGCCTGGATCCGACAGTCCGGGTCAGAATCAGATCCGACAGTCCGGGTCAGGCTCGGATCCCACAGTCCGGGTCAGAATCAGATCCCACAGTCCGGGTCAGAATCAGATCCCACAGTCCGGGTCAGGCTCGGATCCGACAGTCCGGGTGAGGCTTGGATCCCACAGTCCGGGTCAGGCTGGGATCCCACAGTCCGGGTCAGGCTCGGATCCGACAGTCCGGGTCAGGCTTGGATCCCACAGTCCGGGTCAGGCTCGGATCCGACAGTCCGGGTCAGGCTGGGATCCCACAGTCCGGGTCAGGCTCGGATCCGACAGTCCGGGTCATGCTTGATTTGTGCTGGGGTCATGATTTGTGCTGGGAACACATAAATACGTGTCTGGTCCTCCCAATGAAAATATGCCTCATTTATTTTTGGGGAAGTGGTTTCCTACAGGATCCAGAAAAACAGGCCTCATCAAGGAGTCCTAAACCTGGTTTACAAGTGCAGGACAGCTTCGTTTACTCTGCACGAAGTTGTTTGTGTATATCTCATATCTTATTATCTTATATCAGTCAGACCAGACTTGGTGTCTCACCTAAAACTGTCTCTCTGTGAGACCCGTTGAACAACAGCATGTTGTGTGACAGTCACGTCTTGGCTTTCATTTCAAATGTCAGACCCTCCCCATCTGTTGGGGAATGAGGCTGAACATAGCTCAGAGCTAGCTTCTACGTGGACTGTGCCTGTGTCGGTCCCAGGTTGGAGGCAGAATCGTCTCGGCTCCTCAGCAACCTTGCCTCCGTCCTGACGCTCCCTCCGACTTCTGCTGCGTGCGCATGTTTTGAACTCTGGCCCTGGCACACATTAAAGGACAAGCCCGGCAGGCTGCTATCAGATGTCCCATGAGTCGTGAAAGGCTCAGAGGGGTGGGGGGTGGGCTAAGAATGTTTTGGCACGGGGGTTCAGTTTCTTAAAAAAGAGCATGTGCTCTGCTGCTGCTGTTTAGTGCGTGGACTCTTCGCTTGGCTGCAGGCTTTGAAGAATGGAGCTTCCTCAGCTGGAAAACGTGCGGCGCCGCAGGTGCGACAGCGCAGGTGAGATACACGCCCTCCGCAAACACAACCCATGCACGGCCCGATCCAGGGCCGACTGACGGGCGCACACGCGTGTTCATGCTGCACGGAGACACTGAAACTGCAAACTGCCAACAGCTGGTAGGAATAAAGCATTAGGAGGTGAAGAGGAGGAAGAGGAGCACGGTTTACGCAGCTGCTTTGTTTGCAGGTAATACGTACTTTAATGTATGTGAATGCACGAGGCCTCCATCTGGGGAACCAGAACCGGAACCAGAACCAGACCACAGTCCTCCATCAGGGTAACCAAAACCAGAACTAGACCAGAGTCCTCCATCTGGGGAACCAGAACCGGAACCAGAACCAGACCACAGTCCTCCATAAGGGTAACCAAAACCAGAGCCAGACCAGAGGCCTCCATCAGGGTAACCAGAACCGGAACCAGAACCAGACCACAGTCCTCCATCAGGGTAACCAAAACCAGAACTAGACCAGAGTCCTCCATCTGGGGAACCAGAACCGGAACCAGAACCAGACCACAGTCCTCCATAAGGGTAACCAAAACCAGAGCCAGACCAGAGGCCTCCATCAGGGTAACCAGAACCGGAACCAGAACCAGACCACAGTCCTCCATCAGGGTAACCAAAACCAGAACTAGACCAGAGTCCTCCATCTGGGGAACCAGAACCGGAACCAGAACCAGACCAGAGTCCTTCATCCGGGGAACCAGAACCGGAACCAGACCACAGTCCTCCATCAGGGTAACCAAAACCAGAACTAGACCAGAGTCCTCCATCTGGGAACCAGAACCGGAACCAGAACATGACCAGAGTCCTCCAAGAGGGTAACCAAAACCAGAGCCAGACCAGAGGCCTCCATCAGGGTAACCAAAACCAGAACTAGACCAGAGTCCTCCATCTGGGGAACCAGAACCGGAACCAGAACATGACCACAGTCCTCCAAGAGGGTAACCAAAACCAGAGCCAGACCAGAGGCCTCCATCAGGGTAACCAGAACCGGAACCAGAACCAGACCACAGTCCTCCATCAGGGTAACCAAAACCAGAGCCAGACCAGAGTCCTCCATCAGGGTAACCAAAACCAGAACTAGATCAGAGTCCTCCATCTGGGGAACCAGAACCGGAACCAGAACATGACCAGAGTCCTCCATCTGGGGAACCAAAACCAGAACCAGACCAGAGTCCTCCATCTGGGGAACCAAAACCAGAACCAGACCAGAGTCCTCCATCTGGGGAACCAGAACCGGAACCAGACCACAGTCCTCCATCTAGGGAACCAGAACCAGAACCAGAACCAGACCAGAGTCCTCCATCTGGGGAACCAGAACCGGAACCAGACCACAGTCCTCCATCAAGGGAGCCCGAACCAGAACCAGACCAGAGTCCTCCATCTGGGGAACCAGAACCAGAACCAGAAACCGGAACCAGACCAGAGTCCTCCATCTGGGGAACCAGAACCGGAACCAGAACCAGACCAGAGTCCTCCATCTGGGGAACCAGAACCGGAACCAGACCACAGTCCTCCATCTAGGGAGCCCGAACCAGAACCAGAACCAGACCAGAGTCCTCCATCTGGGGAACCAGAACCGGAACCAGACCAGAGGCCTCCATCAGGGGAACCAGAACCAGACCAGAGTCCTCCATCTGGGGAACCAGAACCAGAACTAGACCAGAGTCCTCCATCTAGGGAACCAAAACCAGAACTAGACCAGAGTCCTCCATCTGGGGAACCAGAACCAGAACCAGACCAGAGGCCTCCATCAGGGGAACCAGAACCAGAACCAGACCAGAGTCCTCCATCTGGGGAACCAGAACCGGAACCAGACCAGAGTCCTCCATCTGGGGAACCAGAACTAGAACCAGAACCAGACCAGAGTCCTCCATCTGGGGAACCAGAACCGGAATCAGACCAGAGTCCTCCATCTGGGGAACCAGAACCGGAACCAGACCAGAGGGCCTCCCATCAGGGGAACCAGAACCAGAACCAGAGTCCTCCATCTGGGGAACCAGAACCGGAACCAGACCAGAGTCCTCCATCTGGGGAACCAGAACTAGAACCAGAACCAGACCAGAGTCCTCCATCTGGGGAACCAGAACCGGAATCAGACCAGAGTCCCCATCTGGGGAACCAGAACTCGAACCAGACCAGAGGCCTCCATCAGGGGAACCAGAACCAGAACCAGACCAGAGTCCTCCATCTGGGGAACCAGAACCGGAACCAGACCAGAGTCCTCCATCTGGGGAACTAGAACCAGAACCGGAACCAGACCAGAGTCCCTCCATCTGGGGAACCAGAACCGGAACCGGAACTAGACCAGAGTCCTCCATCTGGGGAACCAGAACTGGAACTAGACCACAGTCCTCCATCTGGGGAACCAGAACCGGAACCAGAACCAGACCAAGAGTCCTCCATCTGGGGAACCAGAACCGGAACCAGACCACAGTCCTCCATCTAGGGAACCAGAACCGGAACCAGAACCAGACCAGAGTCCTCCATCTGGGGAAACCAGAACGGAACCAGATCACAGTCCTCCATCAAGGGAGCCCGAACCAGAACCAGAACCAGACCAGAGTCCTCCATCTGGGGAACCAGAACCAGAACCAGAAACCGGAACCAGACCAGAGTCCTCCATCTGGGGAACCAGAACCAGAACCAGACCAGAGTCCTCCATCGAGGGAACCAGAACCAGAACCAGACCAGAGTCCTCCATCTGGGGAACCAGAACCAGACCAGAGTCCTCCATCGGGTTAACCAAAACCAGAACCAGACCAGAGTCCTCCATCTGGGAAACCAGAACCAGAACCAGACCAGAGTCCTCCATCGGGGTAACCAAAACCAGAACAAGACCAGAGTCCTCCATTGGGCTTGTCGTTCATACCGATATGAGTGAGAGAGGAACCAGATGAAGAACCAGACCAGAGTCCCCATCTAAACCAGAACCAGTACCAGACCAATGTCCTCCATTGGGGTTGTCTTTCATACCATTATGTGTGAAAGGGGAACCAGAACGAGCAGAAGCTGATGAAAAGCCTTAGGGTATCATTTATGAACGTTGGGTTCGCCTGAAACTGGTGTATGTCAGTTTTCAATTAAAAGTTGTGATTTATAAAAAGCAAACTTGATGGGAAAATGTGCGG
>JALJCO010005549.1:0-108360 GCA_023101725.1 Atherinomorus stipes
GGAATAATGTCACTATTCAACCATGTGCAGGAGTCATGACTGAATTCAGTTTTAAGGAACAGCTGCTTTTGGCCCGGCTCCATACTGTCAAATCAGACATTACACACGTATATTTGCATGTTTAACCCGAGTATCATGGAAGGCAGTGCTAAGTCTAATTCAGATATCAGTGATCAGATGACACGTATGTGACCCACAGGGGCATGATAACTTTCATTATATCTAAGGAAATCAATATTCTAAATCTCCATGTCTACAATACAGAACTTTCCTTTGTGTTGGAGGAAACACTGAACAGGCCACAGCTCTTATTAGTGATGTGTGGCTCTTAAAAGAGCCGTTGTGTTGTGACGTCAGCAGCGGTTTAAGCCCTCTCCCCGCGGATGCGGCGGGCCAGCTGGATGTCTTTGGGCATGATGGTGACCCTCTTGGCGTGGATGGCGCACAGGTTGGTGTCCTCGAACAGGCCGACCAGGTAAGCCTCGCTGGCCTCCTGCAGAGCCATGACGGCGGAGCTCTGGAAGCGCAGGTCGGTCTTGAAGTCCTGAGCGATCTCTCTGACCAGCCGCTGGAAGGGCAGCTTGCGG
Source organism: Atherinomorus stipes (assembly GCA_023101725.1). Lineage (NCBI taxonomy): Eukaryota > Metazoa > Chordata > Actinopteri > Atheriniformes > Atherinidae > Atherinomorus > Atherinomorus stipes. The sequence goes on from JALJCO010005549.1 coordinate 588, forward strand.
ATCAGCAGCTCGGTGGACTTCTGGTAGCGACGGATCTCCCTCAGAGCCACGGTACCGGGCCTGTAGCGGTGAGGCTTCTTCACGCCGCCGGTGGCCGGAGCGCTTTTGCGGGCAGCTTTGGTGGCGAGCTGCTTCCTGGGGGCTTTGCCTCCGGTGGACTTACGAGCGGTCTGTTTGGTTCTGGCCATTTCCTCAAACTCGAACTCTCTTCGCAAAGAAGTGAATGAAAAGCTGCTGAACGCAGGCGGCCATTTATAGCCAGCGCCGGAGCGGCTTAAACGCTGATTGGTCCGAACTGTTCACGTGACATTCCCGCCGAAGAAAAACCGTTTGAAATTTAAACTGACCAATCAGAACAAACAGCCAGAAATAACCGTCGTACTTCTTTGTATGACAAAAACAGACAGGACATTCCTTTTTTCGCCTCAAATATGATAAAATCGGTATGGATTCATGTGAATTCTGTCATTTTCATAATTACTCCAAGAAATAAACATTTAATTAAATCACAATCAAAGCATACAACTCAGAAAGACAGAAGTTTGTGTCCCTCTGAAGAGCGTTGATGTTTTATGGAGGTAAGATGATGTTTTAACCCCCAAAGTTGCACAGAGTGCAGCTGGTGTGCTGACAGTTGCTCACTAACAGAAAAAGTGACACATTCTCACAAAATGTCTATTTTATTCAACTGCTTCTAAACCCCCCCCCCCCCCCCCCCCCACACACACACACACACACACACACACACACTGTCATGCTCTTAATATTTTGTATAAAGCACTTTGAATTGTCCTGTACAGGATATTTGCAGTAAATATAAACTGCAGTACATAAAATGCATACAGTGGATTTCACAAGCTTCTGATTTGAAGAGGATCGAGGTTCTGTTCAGCTTTTTGTAGCTGAGTCCTACCTGCTCAGAGGAAACACATTAAAGTACTGGAACTCAAGGACAACAGTTTATCCTGATATTCCCAAACTTGTCAAAAGATAATCTAGATATTTTAGTTACTTCTGTACCATGTGAAAAGGTCTTCTTCAAAGCTGGAGCGATATCACCAAAGAAAAATACACCGAATCCTAATTTATTCAAGTCAAGTCAACATTTATTTACAGAGCTAATTTGAAACCAACTTCAGTTAAAGTTCAGAATAAAACAAAACCATTAAAAAAAATAACAGAATAAATACTACACAAAGACACACAAAACTAAAGGTGACACTCTCAAACTGGGTCCATTTGGGGGTTCAAACTTAGTTTATATCAAAAAATAATTGAAATAAAAATGTTTAAATCCCCCAAATTGACTTTGTCTCCCCATAATGGGGAAAAAATGTGTGCTAGGACTACACATTTAGACACATACATAGTTCAGTGCATAGTTGTTTTTTTTTTTATATGTGGACACATTTTATATTTGAATATCTGTATGCTGTCAACTTTTCACAGCAAATATAGATTATAAACAATTTGTGAGCAATTGGCAATTGTCATATATATATCTATAAATATATAAACAGTATATATATATATATATATATATATATATATATATACATATATATATATATATATAAATACACAGTTTTCACTCATGTATAGAAAATTCACTGAATTCAGTTAAAACTACATTCATAAGACATGAAAGCATTGTTTCTGTCATTTATAGCAACATAATAACTTACCAGTTTTTTCTACTTAAAAAAATAGAACAAACAAAAAAAATCGAAATGATTCTCGTCTGTGTTTCTAAATGTTTCCTATTAGTTAGATAAAAAATTTCTAAGTGTTCTGGGGGATGGACATGTTGGGGTTTTTTTTGGCCGGCTAGACAGCGTTTTGCAAAAGTGCATCAGGAATCATTTGCACTTAAATGATTTATCAGAAAATACTAGAATTTCCCCTTAAATCTTCTTGAAATTTCTACTTTTTATTTTTACCAATTCAGACTCCCCTCCAATGTTGAGAGTCCTTCACTTTTGGTCACTTTCCAAAGAAGTAAAAAGAAGGACGGTGCATAAAGGTGTGTTAACAGGAAACTCCTGATGCCTGCAGATGCCGGCCCGCAAGGACTATTCTCATGTGATCGAAATCTCCAAAGAACGACCTTGTTTTCTGAAGAATATTTTCATATTTTTGAATTATTTTAATCAATGAATCACTTTTTCATAACAACTTCACTGTAATGTGGTTATCCAACATTGATTCAATGTATTTTGCTATCTGGATTATCTTTTTATAGACTTTGATAAAGAATGAAACCTACAAATAAATCCTTAAATATAGTTTATATTTGTTGGCTTGCTTTCAACAAGACGCAACATTAATTCTCCATAAACCAACACACACACACAAAAATTTTATCCCCAAAAGCCCATTAAAACATGCTATGAAAAATGTTTGGCTGTTTTCCAAGATGTCCTTGTGTAAAAAATATTTAAGGTAAAGTTGTTTTTAGAAGTTAATAGTAACCAGCTTAGTTTTGTTGTGCCACAAAGTATTTTGGTGAGTAAAAAATATAAAACAGTGATGTCACAGTCAACGCACAGCAAAATGACAATTATGGCAATTCTGAATTCCCATTCAGAAAGCTTCCCCAGAATCTGAGATATTAGCTGTGTGTACAGGGAGCCAAATCAGAATGTAAATGATCCATAAATGAAGTGAAGAACTGACAGAATTTATTTGGACCCACAGGGGAGAATATTGTTTCAGAAGCTGATGGTGGGATCATGTGAACGCTGAATCAGAAAGTTGTGTGGTTGGTTCCTACAGCTCATGCTTCCATTAGACGTAAACGTGCAGCCAGTGATGTTTCCTCACTTTGACAGGCGGGGGTGAACTGAAATTTCCTGAACGGCGACAGAAAGTTTGTTTTTAATTTAAACTCTGCCTCTGTGCTTTTTCTGTTGGTTGTTTGCAGCAGGAGCGCATGAGGTTCAAACTGCTGCTGGATTAAAGTCCTGCAGAAACCACAATCAGTTGTTAGACCTCAGTCTTTAATAAATAACGTGATGTAACATCTTTCTGCATGTCAGGCAGGATTACTCTGCTTAGATATTGGTGCACGTACACGCCAGATCTGATTAGGGATGGGAATACCAATACCCTGGAGTTAATACTTCAATACCAGCCAGACAAAATATCTGAATCGATATTTTTGAGTATCATGATACCACTGTACACTTTTGAGAGTTTTAGACAATGAAATTATGTATGAAAGCAGCCAGATTCTAGCTCTTGTGTCACATGATGGTGGTAGCCTATCAGATTCCAGCTCCTGTGTCACATGATGGTGGTAGCCTATCAGATTCTAGCTCTTGTGTCACATGATGGTGGTAGCCTATCAGATTCTAGCTCTTGTGTCACATGATGGTGGTAGCCTATCAGATTCTAGCTTCTGTGTCACATGATGGTGGTAGCCTATCAGATTCTAGCTCCTGTGTCACATGATGGTGGTAGCCTATCAGATTCTAGCTCTTGTGTCACATGATGGTGGTAGCCTATCAGATTCCAGCTCCTGTGTCACATGATGGTGGTAGCCTATCAGATTCCAGCTCCTGTGTCACATGATGGTGGTAGCCTATCAGATTATAGCTCCTGTGTCACATGATGGTGGTAGCCTATCAGATTCCAGCTCCTGTGTCACATGATGGTGGTAGCCTATCAGATTCTAGCTCTTGTGTCACATGATGGTGGTAGCCTATCAGATTCTAGCTTCTGTGTCACATGATGGTGGTAGCCTATCAGATTCTAGCTTCTGTATCACATGGTGGTGGTAGCCTATCAGATTCTAGCTTCTGTATCACATGATGGTGGTAGCCTATCAGATTCTAGCTTCTGTGTCACATGATGGTGGTAGCCTATCAGATTCTAGCTCCTGTGTCACATGATGGTGGTAGCCTATCAGATTCTAGCTTCTGTGTCACATGATGGTGGTAGCCTATCAGATTCTAGCATGTTTGTCACATGATGGTGGTACCCTATCAGATTCTAGCTTCTGTATCACATGATGGTGGTAGCCTATCAGATTCTAGCTTCTGTATCACATGATGGTGGTAGCCTATCAGATTCTAGCTTCTGTATCACATGATGGTGGTACCCTATCAGATTCTAGCTTCTGTGTCACATGATGGTGGTAGCCTATCAGATTCTAGCTTCTGTATCACATGATGGTGGTAGCCTATCAGATTATCAGATTCTAGCTTCTGTGTCACATGATGGTGGTAGCCTATCAGATTCTAGCTCCTGTGTCACATGATGGTGGTAGCCTATCAGATTCTAGCTTCTGTGTCAGATGATGGTGGTAGCCTATCAGATGATATGATAATTCTGCTTCTGTTAGTGACGTTTTGGTATTTTTAGTGGTTTAACGCAGGTTATTGCACGTTATGTTTTGGTAACTTCATAGTATTACCATTACATTTTATTTTTGAACATTTTCCAGTGATGTGCGATATCACTGAATTTCCTTCCAATCCGATTAGTAAAATTCAAGCCAGTATCGGTGATACCGATTCGATACTTTGGGCTTCACTCAGGGCAAAGAAATTCAAAAAGTAATCCCGCGTCAGACCCTGTCCTCCATCAGTCTGAAGCTCCGTGTTACGGCATTATCCCGAACATAACTGACTCACGTCTGTGGTGTTGCGGTCGTACATATACGGTAGAACACCGTTGTTGTTCCACATGACTGCTAGGAACAGAGAGATCGTTACGGTGCTGCTGTGCTGAACCTCATTGCACAAATGACAGTAGCAGGCGGAAGAAAAACTAGTTCCTACCCGTTGGGAAAAATTTAGACAAGATTGTGATGTTACTTTTTACTGTATTCTAGTTTGGGGAAAACTCCATATTTACAAAAAAGTACTAAAATATTGATATTCTGACAATAGATTTTAGCACATTAAAGTTGGGTTCAGAAGTATCGTTATATTTCACTATCTGCACATCAACATAATTGTCCACTGAATAAATTTAAATAATTTTAAAAAGATAGTTTAATTTTATTTCTTAATATCATTTGTTATTGTTTGAAAAGCATTTTTTCCCACCACTTTTCTCAAGTTTTACTTAGATCTAATATTGCCCTTGCATTCAAGATATTCATGCAACAGTTTACAATCGTGGTCTTCTTTAGAGCAGGGCTGTCCATTTGGAGCCCGGGGGCCAAAGTGGGCCCGTGAGTGATTATTTTTGTTCCACTGATATTCTTTTCAAAGTTCGGATTCTAGGCATGTCAAAAGTGATTTCTTCATTGTTGCTCTTCCCCTACTGAACACAAACGACCACTGAAATGTGGGTACTGGGCGCCGTTCTGTCAGCTCATTTGTAGAAGCCCATGATCAGAGAAGTGACAGGATGTCAGATACTGTGAAAGGTAGGGGCACGATGACGAGAGTTTTAGTTGGGACCACGAGTGCTTTTCTGCACGAAAATTTTAAAGTGGTTTGCCCAATGTGAAAGCAGAAAGTTGCTGCTTTAAAAGTGTAATCTTCAGCTACGCAATTTGTATTGTGGAAGTTAATATTGATCAAATGTTACTGAAGGCCTGCCTGGACGTGGGGAAATTTCAGACGATACAGTTTAAGACTTCACATTGCTTTGCATGAAGCATTTATGCTTCAGTCCAAGCATACTGGATTTACTACACAAACATGAGTTTAGGTTAACCGCCACAGGCTTCCCTGTTTCATGTTTCGCCCTCCAATGTAAAGAATTTGATCAGTGGTTGAAAAAGGAACCAAGTGTATTTGTATTGTTAAAGTAGCATCATAAACCACTGGTATGACAAAGTTTCAGCACACATCCCTGAACAAAACTCACTTTTCCAGCAGTTGCATGGAAAACCAGTGTGATCATATCAGAACATTGTAGTTTTTACAAATAATGTTATAACATAGTGAACGCTGCCGTGAATCATGTCTCCAGAAGTGTGTGTGGCTCTGAAAAGAGCCGTTGAGCTGTGACGTGATGCGGGTTTAACCTCCGAAGCCGTAGAGAGTGCGTCCCTGTCTCTTGAGCGCGTAGACCACGTCCATGGCGGTGACGGTCTTCCTCTTGGCGTGCTCGGTGTAGGTGACGGCGTCACGGATGACGTTCTCCAGGAAGACCTTGAGCACCCCGCGAGTCTCCTCGTAGATGAGGCCGGAGATGCGCTTGACTCCACCGCGGCGAGCCAGGCGGCGGATGGCGGGCTTGGTGATGCCCTGGATGTTGTCACGCAGGACTTTGCGGTGACGCTTCGCGCCTCCTTTGCCGAGTCCTTCCCTCCTTTCCACGTCCACTCATTGTCTCTAGTAATTGTTTCAGCTAACAGACTGATGACCCTGCCGGCGCGAGCATCCGGATTTGAAGTCGAGTTGCGGACGTAAAAGAGGACACGCATGGAAACGTTCTTCTTCCTCTTGCAAGTTGGCTTTAATCAGTAAATGAATTTCCGCTTCTGTGCGTCATCCTTCAACATAAGAGCGCGGTTTTTTCCCTTCCAGGTTTTAAAATGACTCCCACATAATAGTCAACCAAACGTTTTATAAATCAGTTGTCAAAAATGTGTATTTCAATACTTTGCTCTAAAGTTTGATGTAATTTGATTGTGTTGTTTATTTAACCTGATGCACGCTGTCCTCTGAACAGGGACGCCCTCACAGAAATTTTTTCTAGGGGTGGCCACAGGGTGGCCAGAGAAAAATAGCAGGGGGTGGCCAAAGGTTATTAAAGGATAAGTTTTGTTTCTTCCAACCTGGACTTTATTTCTGTAATTTATACAGAGTAGCCTACGTGCATTTACTCATCAGTAACATTTCTGAGTCACTCTGACTCCTTTGGACACTATTTAAATTAGTCGTAGATCAGCGTATATCCATATAATGGCAGTGAAGGGGGCAGAATGAATGAGCCTCTGGCATTATCTGCAGCAAACTTCCTTAATTTCAACAATACACTGTAAAAACTCAAATCTTACCAAGTATATTTTTCTAATTTCTAATCAAAATATCTCATCACACTCAAAATAAGACAAAACCACCTAAAGAGAAACATTTCAGTGAGATATAGGAACTTGTTTTAAGACAAATGCATCTTATTTCAAGAAAGAAAAGAAAGAAAATTTCACTTGTTCCATTGGCAGAATTTTTTTTTTTGGCTTATTACTGTACAAGCAAAATAAAATCTTGTGGTTTTTTTTTTTTGTTTGTTTGTTTGTTTGTTTTTTTACTTATTTTAAGAGTGGTCAGGACTTTTTTTACTTGTAATAAGCAGTTCAGTGTGTGTGTCGCAAACAAATGACTTCACAAAACTTCACCATGACGACCTCACTCAACACTGATCACCAGAGCTGAAGACGCCTCAATTGCAATATGAACAAACTAAATGGGGGGTAGTGTGGTAGTCGGCCCAATGAGGGTAAGTAGGTGCTGATGTGAACGGGGCATTAGAAACTGGTCGGGGCAGTTCTGGGTGGCACCTTCCTGGATGAATTTGCATAAGAAAGGCTGAGTTGATTAGGCGTAACAGACCTGTGGGGGACTACAGCAAAACACCAGTGGCAGAAAGTGGTAGGTCTATTTTTATTCATTTTATTTTTATTAGCCTATAAACATTTTCACAAATATAAACAAAGCCTGCTGCACCATATTAATAGTAACATAGAAAATTGATATAAATGAAAAAAATCTCATTTTTGCAGGGGTGGCCAGTGGGGTGGCCAGCTTTTTGTACAGGGGGGCACTGGCCACCCCTGGCCACCCCCTGGGGGTATCCCTGCCTCTGAAGTGGTGCAATGAGACAAATCGTTTGTGTTTTCCAAAATATCTGATGAGGGTGCACGTGTTAAAGCTTTAGTTTAAGCAATTTAAGAAATGAAACCTTCATGAAAGTAGTGGAGGTGGAGGTGGTGGAGAACTACAAATACCTGGAGTTCAGCTGGACAACAGACTCGATTGGAAATGCAACACTGACTACATCTACAGGAAAGATCAGAGCAGACTCTACTTCTTAAGGAAGCTGAGATCATTCAACGTCTGCACCAAGATGTTGCAGATCTTCTATAAGTCTGTTGTGGAAAGTGCAATTAGCTTTGCAGCATCTGCTGGGCAGCAGCATCAGACTCAGAGACTTGAAGAAACTAAACAAGCTGATCAAGAAAGCTGGTTCTGTGCTGGGAATAACTCTGGAGCTGCTGGAGCTGATCGTTCAAAAAAGAATGCTGCACAAGCTGATGAAGATGATGGAGGACACTTCCCATCCTCTCCACAACACGGTGAAGAAGTCAACAGAGTGTGTTCAGTGGGAGGCTGCGTCAGGTTCACTGTAGGACAGAGAGATACAGAAATTCATTCCTGCCAGCAGCATCACCCTAAAGAACAAGACTAACTGACTTTTTGTTTATTTAAAAAAAAAAAAAGTGAGCTTTTACAATACTGAATTTCCCTTCTGGGATGAATAAAAAAAAAAAAAAGTATTTTTCATTTCATTTTCATTTTTCATTTCATTAATGGCCTTTAATTTGAAATGGGACAGAGAAATTATATTATTCAGTAAAAATATTAATGGGAGAGTAGAAGTGGGCAGATTATTCACCTCTACTCCAAACATCCTATACAGGTACATTTTTACATCACAGGACAGCGTTTGTGTCACCAGTGTCCTCACCGAAGTCCAGTATGAAAACAAGCCCCCTAATTTTTTAAAATATTGTCTCTGTCAGCCAGTTGTGTATATTGATACCCTGGAGTCAATACTTTGATACAAGCCAGACAAAATAACAATAGATTTTTTTTGTATCGTGACACCACTGTACAGATACAAAACATGAAGCCTATCAGATGTCATGATGATGCCGATACTGTTAGTGATGATTTTTTTTTTGTTGTCTCAGGCCTTGTCCCAATACCCGCACTTCCACCCTTGCGCCCCTAGAATGCACGCTCCTGTTGAGGGGTTGAAGTGCGTCGTGTGTCCCGGTTCACCAGGGCTGTTCGAGGGGGCGGAAGTCCGTCCCACCCCTTTTGCGCCCTCAATCCACACTTCAGTGAAGTCCGCATCTATGCAGACTTCACCGAAGCATATTGCCCATAATTCAATGCTGCATGTGACGTTTTGAACCATAAAGGCAGAACATGACCATGTTTGGTGATGAGCTCCTGCCCGTGGTAAAAAAACACCATTTCAGATGTAAAGATTGAAATATTTAATCTTTTGTGCTGTAGGTGAAATAATTACTGTAGTTTGCCATGTTACTTCGAAATATACTTTTAATATTAAAATTCAAAGCATTTGAATAATGAAAGTTATCAGTTTACTGGTAAAAGTAGGTGAATAATTTTTTTTTTTTTATTTTAAAACTTTATTTACATAGGTAAGTCCAGTGGAGACGCAGCGTCTTTAACAAGGGAAACCTGTTTACCTGACATAGTTTAGTTTAGTTTAGTTTAGTTTATTATGGATCCCCATTAGTCTTCACCAGTGAAGAATATTCTTCCAGTGATCCAGATCAACATAAATTTTGAACATACAATCAACAAAAACAGGTTAACTAAATTAAAATACAATACTAAGCAAACATTTTAATGGAAAAAAGCAAAAACTAAATAAGTATACAATACCAAAGCATCTATTTACAATGAAATTAAGGATAAAAATAATTATGCAGCCATACTTCCATAAGCCTTACAACTCATTGTGATAAATACGGGTCTCAGTTCCCAATGTAACTCAAAGAACTTATACATGTTTATACGGACATGTGGACATTTATGGACATTCTATGCTAACGATAACAGTCACAGAGCAACAATTTAATCATTATACATTTGTTTAAAATGTAACAGTTATTTAACCTGTACTGGTGAAATTCTACAGACATCTTATAAATTAGTTCAGTAATTCATTTATTCATTAATCAAACTGTGTGGATTTCATAACATCTATTTTACAAGAACAGATGAAATTAACTTTAGTTCAGTTATGTTTAAAAAAATGACGTCTCTTCACCAGGAACAGAGATGAAGCTGAATTTGGCAGCAATGACATGAAATGACGCGGTGCAAAAAATGGAGGAACATCACTGTCCCAATTCTGCCTTTTCCCGCACTAACCTGCACATCCAACCCTTAATGTGCACTTCTGCCAAGTGTGACTACAAGGGTGTAGGGTTTAGGGTGGGTACTGGGACGGGGCCTCAGTGGTTTAATGCAGGTTGTTGTACATTAGGATGTGGTGAGTTTGTAATATTACATTTTCTACTTCAACATTTTCCACTTAATAAATCTGATTATGTCTGTTGCAGTATTTGATAGTTGAAAGGGTGTTTTTAATCTGTCTAATTTTATCATTACCAATTTGTTTTAAAAGCATTTTTTCTTGTACTTCTGTTGTCAGGTTTTGCTTAGACCTAATATTGCCCTTACATCCAAGATATCAATGCAAGATGTACAATCATGTAATTTTTCTTTTTAAGGTCAAAAAGTGTTGGTATCAATATTGGTATCGCTGAAAAAGTGCCATAAACTGCACGGTATCGTATCGACGTGAAATTTCGGTAATCACTAGAGGTGGGCGGATCGATACCCATATCTGGGGTGTGTATCGATACCAATGCTGGTATTGAACGATACTCGTGTGAAAAGATCGATACTCAAGCTTTTTTTCCCTCTCCCGCACGCACTCACTGCTGCGCAAACGGATTAATAAAAGTCTGGAGTAGCGCTGGGGTGTCACAGAGCAGCATTCTCCCCCTCTTGTCTTTAGTTGTTGCACCATCACATGGCTCAGCAGCGCCACCCAAACAGTCTTGTAGGTGGTCTCAGCCTGGCCCACGCACTCAGCGCTCGCCTCTCCTCGAGACGCCGGAGTATCGAAATGACGAAGAGAAGCTGTTTGGCTTTATTTTATTGCAGAAAACGGAACGACAGCGAGCTGGATAGATCGCAACGGGGCTGTTAATTACAGTAACACAACAAACCTCTACACGCACATGGAAAACCCACGCAGTAGAAAACACGGAGCTGCAGGAACAGACATAAAATGAAATTGAGAGTGGTCATCTTCAGCATCAGTTCATATTACTTTTTCAAAGTGCATGTAACTTAAGTCAAATGCTACTGGAAAAACTAAAAAATATAATTAAGACATTGAAATAATCTGGTACATTTATTCCATCGAAAAATGTCATAACATTAGATAAAGCTTTGATTATTCCAAAACAGGGAAATTTATAGAATTACTTTAAAGCAACAGGCACGTGCACACAGTGCAAAATTATACATAAGGATTGAAAGATATATCATAAGAGGTGGACTAGTAAAAAACTAGATTAATGATGTTCTGGAATTGAAACAAATATACTAAATACAGCTCACACTTGATTGCACATAAGTACTCTTGTGTTACGTGTGAAATACAGAATGATTACATACAGGTACTATAGCTCATTATTTCCCGATTCCCCAACGAAATTCCATCCTAGGTCTTTTTGGATCTATGAAGCTTAAATATGAAAAAGTATCAGTATCGGCAATACTGGCCCTGTATTTACTTGGTATCGGATCGATACCAAAATTCCTGGTATCGCCCAGCTCTAGTAATCACCCATCCCTACTGAGAGGACTACACGGGTCTGCTTGGTTTGCTTAATTTTTTTCCCCCTAATTGAAGTCGGTTTTCAAATCATTTAGAAGAAAAAAAAAAAAAAAATCAGGCTTGTTAAGTTTCAGTTTTACATACTGGTTTCAATTTTACTTTGTGTCAAATTGGAAAGCAATTCAATGGTATCACACATCACCCATATCATTAAAAATCAGTATCACCCATCCCCACATTTGTGCCCTTCTCTCGAGTCATGAATTAGTTCATTGACCCAAAACTCCAGAATCATAAAAACTGAGGTTTGATACTGGAACTATGGAGATGAATTCAATCTTGGGAGATGAGATCATGCAGATATTAAAAATGCCACGTTAACATTCACATGTAGGTCAAACTTGGTAGAATTTCATCTCTTAACAGAAAGGTGGGTGGCTCTAAAAAGAGCCGTTGTTGCGCAGCTGCACGTGAGCTCTACTTGGCCTTTCCGGGCTTCTCGGTCTTCTTGGGCAGCAGGACCGCCTGAATGTTGGGGAGAACACCACCCTGAGCGATGGTGACGCCACCCAGCAGCTTGTTGAGCTCCTCGTCGTTCCTGACGGCCAGCTGAAGGTGACGTGGGATGATTCTGGTCTTCTTGTTGTCGCGAGCGGCGTTTCCAGCCAACTCGAGGATCTCAGCGGTCAGATACTCGAGCACCGCCGCCAGATAGACGGGAGCGCCGGCACCGACGCGCTCCGCATAGTTGCCTTTTCTCGGCAGCCTGTGAACGCGGCCGACTGGAAACTGAAGCCCAGCGCGAGAGGAGCGGGTCTTGGCCTTTGCTCTGGCCTTTTCCGCCGGTCTTTCCACGTCCAGACATGTTTTCTTCTGCTGTATTTACTCACAGAGAATGAAGCAACACCGCTCACTTTCACAGCGCTCCGACTTTGACATGACTACTGCTGTTCATTCATTGGCCAGAAGCAGCTGCAATGTGATCGTCCAATCAGAAGTCTGGGTCTTGTTACCGACAAGAGTGTGACACTTCCGCTCTACAGTGACTGAGGTTTACAAAATAAGTCACCATTTCTAAGCGATATGAAATATCCAGCCATCCTTGATGTCCATGACAAAAAGAAAACTTTCCCCGATACCAGATATGATATAGATATTACAATCATGAGACAAAAATATAAATAAAAACAAAGGTAATGTTGACTGTATGAGTAAGACAACGTGGATATATCATGATTAATGAAGTCCAGTTAAACCTAGAGAGAAAAGAAAATACTTTTCTGCCTTCAACAATAAACTAAAACTCAGATTTCGTGAATTACAATTTTTTATTGTGATTGTGGCAGTGCAGCACTGCACAACTAAATAAAAAGGTGTGTGTCCAGTGTCACAAAATGCAGTGAAATATCTTTATAAAAGAAAAGAAAATACAATGGAAATATAAATACAAATTTAAAAAAAAGAGTAGGTGAATTGAACATAACATACATGTACCTATGTCCGTACATACAGGCAGACAACCACGCATGTATGTACATAAATGTAGCAAAATGATTAAGAAAAAAGAAAACTGAAATGATATAAAAGCTTCATGTGTACATCCTATAATGAGACCTCGTGGAATAATCTGTATACATCATATTTATGCCACTAATATTTATCCTTTCATCATGTTCACATTTATGTATTTTATACAAATGTTATTTTTCTTATTAGCTCATATGTGTATCTTTATATATTTATTAACTGTTGTTTTCCTAAAACTGAAAGAACTGCATAAACTGTCATTGTTGACTAATGCACTGCTATACTGACAATGAATATCTCGATTCTAATACTGTACTGCTTTTTTTTTGTGGCATAAAGTTTGAGAAAGATCCAAGATTAATCTTTCAAGATGTCACATGACCTTTTAAAACTGCACAATGTGCAATAATATACAAACAGAATCCCTCCCCAGACTGTAGAAGGATAAGAATGACTTAAGTTAAATGAAAGTTAATGAGAGTTGATATAAGATTAAGATAAAAGTAATATTGGGCTGAGGATTTTTGAACTGAAAACAGTGGAATACGAGAAAAAAGGATGTAAGATACTAAGATTAAAACAACTTTAATCCCAACCAGTAAATTAGAATACACAGTATTTCAATTTATGTATTTGCATGATCATGTAAATATGGACTGAAGAAAGTAGCTGCCTGAACTACGTTGTAGTTTAGACACACACACACACACACACACACACGTAACCTGTTGCTGTACAGGATACAGGTATGTTGGAGCTTGACCCCTCCGCCATCAGATCACTTACGAGTCAGACAAAGTGATAATCAGCACAGTTGAGAGCAAACTTAAGAAAAGTTGTAACCGTTAGAAAAACATAAGCAGAACATTGAAGGAACCGCTCTCAGGTCGGACTTGAGTGGCTCTTAAAAGAGCCTTTGTTTGAACAGCTGAATGAAGCCAGTTCACTTCTTGGCTGCCTTCTTCGCGGGAGACTTCTTTGCCTTCACAGTTTTGGCTTTCACCGCCTTCTTCGCCACCTTCGGTTTCGCCGCCTTCTTCAGCACCTTTTTCGGGCTCTTCGCGGCTTTCTTGGCCGGTGATTTCTTGGCAGCGGCGGGTTTCTTGGCTTTCTTCGGGGTGGTTTTTGCTGCCTTGGGCTTCTTGGCGGCGGCGGGCTTCTTCGCAGCGGGCTTCTTGGCTTTAACGGCGGTCTTCTTCGGAGCCTTCTTTGGTTTCTCCGCAGCTTTTGCAGCCTTGAAGGATCCTGAAGCTCCGGTTCCTTTGGTCTGGACGAGGGCTCCGTTCACAAGCAGGGCTTTGACCGCGCGCCTGACCTGGGCGCCGTTGTGCTCCACATCGTAGCCCTGACCAGCCAGAGTTTTCTTCAACGCCACATAGGAGAGGCCTTTGCGGTCCTTGGACGCGGTCACGGCCGACAGGACGAGCTCTCTGGCGCTGGGGCCGGCCTTCTTCGGCTTGGTTGCCTTCTTCTTCGGGGCTTTTGCCGGGGCGGCGGGTGCAGCTGGAGCGACTTCTGCCATCGTGATAAATCAGTGTCGATTGTCTGGTGAGACTGAGTGATTTCCAAACAACCGCCGGAACTTAAACACACCATGAGAACCATGTAGAGTCAACCCAGCCGCAGCAGAACTGGGCGACTCTCGTGTGTTTTCTCCTCATCAAATATGGTTGAAAATACACATCAGAAGTAAATATGTGAATGTGGAAAGTCATCAGACTGATAGAGGAAGAGTTTTACTTCGCGACAAAGCAGCAAAATCTTTGAAACATGTCCTTGTTGTATTTGGGGAGCGTTTTAAAATGTCTCATCCCTCGCCAGGCTGGACGATGTTTCGCTACGTTTCTGTCAGATTTATCTTCTAAATCCTTTAAAACTCACAATAACTCCATTAAAACAAACCTGACAGCAAGCTGGAAGGTTTGTTTACACACCCGACCTTAAAAAAATCATCTGCCCGGTGTCGTGTTTTATAAAACTGACGTTGGTGATGTGCCTGCAAACACACGGATGATGGCGGAAGCAACTGGCTGCCTGACTTCACCAGACAGAGCAGATGCTTTATTTACCACCATTTGTATGATAATAATGATAATAATAATGATAATATGATAATAAAACCTCACCTGGATAATCAGGATTACAGTCTGAAATATAAGACACGTTTATGTCACCGTAACAGCGCAGACTGAAAGAAACCCGTTCTCCAGCCGACAGAGCTGAGCTGTCCCTGCTCTATTTGCAATGTGAAATACTAAACGATTCCAGACTTTAGTGAATGTTTAAGCTACAATAATGATATTCTAAAGTTTGTCTTGTATACATTTGCAAGGTTTTCTTTTCATTTTTCAGTGCATATCTGAATATTGTGCATGTAAAATTACATGAGTGCATTAAAGCTGAAATATGATCTGCAAAGGAAAGGCCAGAACAGCTATAATAATGGCTGTAGATCATACTTCTCTTAAAATCTGAAGTATTTAAATGTGTGGATCTGGTTTATTTTCACTCTCCACAAACTATGAATAACGCTGTAAAAAAAAAAAAAAAAGTCTACCAGAAAACATCCTGAAAGTTTTTGGAAGAGTGAGGGATTAAAACTTCAAACATGTCCATATAACCATGAAAAGGTTTATGTGTCAGTTGGAAGAGTGAAGCACTGAAATGGACTGTGAGAGCATTTGAAGAAATGGCCAAGCATGTTCACGTTCAAAAAGAGGTTAAAGAAGGTGTTTTTGCAAAATAAGAGAGACTTTGATGGTGTTACTTCTAAATATTGCAATATTATACTTTATTCATGTTTGTACATGCTAATCACATAAATATAAATAAACTGTACAGTCTTTTTATAACATAATATTCTTATATATATATATATATGTACATATTTATTTTTATTTTTTTGCACTACTGTTTTTACAGTGTTTTTCCAGAGCTGCTTTTTAAAATTCTGTTGTGGCCCTGTGGTACAATGACAATAAAAAGGAATTGATTTTGATACACATACAGGTAATACCCCTAAAATTAGAATATCCAGAAAAAGTTAATGTATTTCTGCAATTTAACTTAAAAGTTGCAATTTACATATTGTGTAGATAAATAATATGCAAATCAATATATTTCCAGCTTTTATTTGTTTGGATGTTGCTGATTAGAAGTTGCAGCTTAAGAAAACCTCAAATTAAAAAATGTTTTAAAAAAATGAGAATATTGTGAAAAGCTCCAGTATTGTAGGTTCAGAGTGTCACATTCTGATCAGGTCAGTAATCCAAACACCTCCATAAGTACCCTGAGCCTTTAAAAAGTCTCTGTGTTGGTTTAGAAGAATTCACAATCATGGGGAAGATGCTGATCTGACAGATGTGCAGAAAACCATCATTGACTCTCTGCACAAGGTGGAAAGACACAAAAAGTGATAGAAAAGAAGCTGGATGTTCTCAGAGTGTCTCAAAGCACATTAATGGACAGTTAAGTGGAAGGAAGAAGTGTGGAAGAAAACGGTGTAGAAGCCGGAGGGCTGACAGCAGCCTGGAGAAGATGGTCAGGAAAGTGTGGAGGACTTCATAAGGAATGGACCTGTGAGCTTCATCAAGTCCAGCATCAATGCAGCCGTCTACCAGGACATTTTGGAGACCTTCATGCTTGCTTCAGTGGACCAGCTGTATGGGGATGCAGACTTCATCTTCCAGCAGGACTTGGCACCTGCCCACACTGCCAAAACTACAAAATCCTGCTTCAACAACCATGGATCACCATGCTGGATTGGCCCGCAAACCCACCTGACTTGAACCCTATTGAAAACATGTGGGACATCGTCAGAGAAAGCTGAACGGGAAGAGAGCGAACAATACAGAAGAGCTCAAGGCTGTGATGGAAGCATGTTGGTCTCCATAACAGCTGAGATATGCCACAAGCTGCTAGCATCCATGCCACGCCGGGTTAAAGCTGCTAGCATCCATGCCACGCCGGGTAAAAGCTGGTAGCATCCATGCCACGCCAGGTTAAAGCTGGTAGCATCCATGCCACGCCAGGTTAAAGCTGGTAGCATCCATGCCACGGCGGGTTAAAGCTGCTAGCATCCATGCCACGGCGGGTTAATGCTGCTAGCATCCATGCCACGCCGGGTTAAAGCTGCTAGCACCCATGCCACGCCGGGTTAAAGCTGCTAGCATCCATGCCACGGCGGGTTAATGCTGCTAGCATCCATGCTATGGCAGGTTAAAGCTGCTAGCATCCATGCTACGGCGGGTTAAAGCTGCTAGCATCCATGCCACGCCGGGTTAAAGCTGCTAGCATCCATGCCACGCCGGGTTAAAGCTGCTAGCATCCGTGCCACGGTGGGTTAATGCTGCTAGCATCCATGCTACGGCAGGTTAAAGCCGCTAGCATCCATGCTACGGTGGGTTAAAGCTGCTAGCATCCATGCCACGCCGGGTTAAAGCTGGTAGCATCCATGCCACGGTGGGTTAAAGCTGCTAGCATCCATGCCACGGCGGGTTAATGCTGCTAGCATCCATGCTACAGCGGGTTATAGCTGCTAGCATCCATGCTACAGCGGGTTAAAGCTGCTAGCATCCATGCCATGCCGGGTTAAAGCTGGTAGCATCCATGCCACGGCGGGTTAAAGCTGCTAGCATCCATGCCACGGCGGGTTAATGCTGCTAGCATCCATGCTACGGCAGGTTAAAGCTGCTAGCATCCATGCTACGGCGGGTTAAAGCTGCTAGCATCCATGCCACGCCGGGTTAAAGCTGCTAGCATCCATGCCACGCCGGGTTAAAGCTGCTAGCATCCATGCCACGCCGGGTTAAAGCTGCTAGCATCCATGCCACGGCGGGTTAATGCTGCTAGCATCCATGCTACGGCAGGTTAAAGCTGCTAGCATCCATGCTACGGCGGGTTAAAGCTGCTAGCATCCATGCCACGCCGGGTTAAAGCTGCTAGCATCCATGCCACGCCGGGTTAAAGCTGCTAGCATCCATGCCACGCCGGGTTAAAGCTGCTAGCATCCATGCCACGCCGGGTTAAAGCTGCTAGCATCCGTGCCACGCCGGGTTAAGGAGTCATTAAGCAAAAGGACCAAACCAAGTACTGAGTACACATGCAAGATTTTGCTGCAGGAGGCCTGATATTTTTGCTTTTAAAATCCTTTTATAAATGATTTCATGCAATACTCTAATTTTGAGTTTTTGAATTTGAGGTTTTCTTAAGCTGCAACTTCTAATCAGCAACAATCAAACACATAAAAGCTTGATATATATTGATTCGCATATTATTTGTCTATACAATATGTAAATTGCATCTTTTAAGTTGAATTACAGAAATACATTAACTCTTTCTGGATATTCTAATTTTTTAGTAGGACCTGTATATTGTAATGATAGACTATTTCTAAATTACAACATTAATAAATTAATTAGCTTGTGTGTCTCACTCCATTTAGAGCACAAGTATTGTGGCAAGTTATTGTCTGATTAATTTGATGATTTTATCATTGAGTTATATAGTTATTTTTTGCCTGTACATGTTCAAAATACAGCATGATACAGTCATACAGAGATCTATACAATCATTCATTCATTCACACAAGTTTAAGCTTCTGTAAGTATGAAGCAACATCACATGAACTTTTAGTTTGGACCTTCATTTGTTTACCTATGGACGAACAATTAGTTTGTGTATTTTATTGTACTAACAGGACGATATACTATATGAGAGTATCAGGGTAAATTGAAAACTTTTACTGGTTTTTCTTACTTAATATACGGGTGTTGTCTAACATGTTCATAACAGTCATGATTCAGTAGAGGTAGTTTTACACAACACTACAAGCATAAATGAGAAAAGACAAGTCCTGTCTGAGAAAGCTAAATTCTTTGAATGGGCAGGACTTTTTTCGAATGGCATATGATGCTGCCAATTATGCAATAAAGACTAGTATCATGTCACTATGTAAAGAACAAAGACTGTAAGAAAAATAGCCGAGTATCCAGTTATGTCTGAGGCTAAGTGAAGTCAGTTGGGGGTTTCCCATCGTTGCATTCTTTCTGTGTCGTGTGTTTCGTCACGCCCGGAAAATACTAAAATGGGCAAAAATCAGGCTACACAGAGCCAAAGGGCTGATGATTGATCACCAAGCTTAATGGTGACCAAGCTAATCCGAAATCAACAGGAACAAAGGAAGATAGGAGGTTTTAAGGTGAAACACACTCAGACTCACTGTTAACCATCGAAAAACCGCCGTTGTGCAACTCTGCTACAGGCTGAGGCCTTCCTGGGAGCTAGCAGGGAGCTAACTAGCCTCCTCGGCTAAAACCAGCCTGGACACCCCCTAATTATGTGTAATTTCAACATCTAAACAGATGACTTATAAAGAAATTCACCCCCGTCACAGTTGACCTGAAGGTATTCAAATTTAGGGGCGGGGTTGTGGAGTGATGCAGCTGACAGCCTATGACAGTCTGTGGCTACGGCTCCACGCGTCTGTAGCAGCACCACAGACTTAAAACCACTCTGGTCGGCCCACGTCCATAAACACCGCCCCAAAATTTGAATGTAAGGATGCAAAATAATGAAACACAAAAGTCGAGCAGCACAAAGTCTTGTTGCAAAATAAAAGTCTCCTTAAATACTTGTGAGCACAAAATAAAAGTTTCATTATATATAAATAAATGAATAACTTAATGAATAGCTAAATAAATAACTTAAATAATAAATATATGACCAAATAAATAACTCAATAATGAATAAATAACTTAAAAACTCAATAACTCAATAACAAAATAAATGACTTAACAAAGAACTAGATAGATAAATATAAGACTAAATAAATAATGTAATAAAATATATAACTAAAATGAATAACTAATGTAGTAGATAAATAAACAACTTAATAAATAAATACTGTATATAACTAAACTTATAACTAAATAAATAAATATGGAAAAAATATTTTGTGCATTTTATGTATATTTAAATTGCGGAACACTTATTTATTTTGGTATTTATTTATTCATTTTAATTATGAATAAAACAGCATTCCATCGTGAACGAAGCGGTGGCGACCCCTGCTGCATCGGAGGCAGAGTTGTACTGATTTAAGTAACGTTTATGAAATGATTTAGACATAATTATTAATGTAGCCTATATGTAGCTACCAAGCTGTTCACTCCTGATGACAGTTATGATCTGGTCATGTGTTTGAGGCCGCGGGTTATACTGGCTCTGTAGAGTTAGCTCATGATAGCGGGCAATGCTAGTCCATCACCTCCTGTAAGTGCAGTGCTCTGTTTGGGTCAGCATTTAGCCACAATTCATAGTTATTTTCTGACGTCATGGTCTGCAGGGAACACCCGCCTGGCGGGCAATAAAGCTCGCCGCCTGCAGGCTGAGAACGAGCCAGAGAAACACACAGTTACGCTGATGGAAAATACCAGACGGTTGTTTTCCGATCGGGTGCACAATCCAGCAGGGAAAAAAGCTGGGGTTGTGTTTTTACCGCATTCTGTCCTACACACTCAAAAATAGAGGTACCAATTTGTACTTAAAAGGGTCCAAAGCTTGTCGCTGGGGGTGTTCGTTTTTCAAGGACATTTCTGTACCCTTCGGTCCTGGTCCATTTTTGTACCTCATCAGTAAATGATGAATAAAAGTCAATAAAACTAAGGTTATGACAACAATCAAAGATGCTAATAATCAATGAAGAATTATTATATAAATATTAGGCCAAACACATATATAATTATACGTATAATTATTGCTATGATTATTATGAAAATCATAATAACTATAATTATACTACTGTTTAGAAGTACTGCTATTTATAGTTATTGTACAAGCTACACACATGTTTCAATGCTGCAGGTACCCTTAGGGTTGAAATGGTACAAATTTGTACTTTATATGACTTTGGAGCCTTTTTCATAGTATATAGGTACTTCTGGCCTCATACAGTAAACTCCTAAAGGAGGGATGTGGAAATCCTGTTACACTCATCTTCAGCTGAAGAGCACTTAGACGTTACACTGATATTTAGAATGATATTCTTTGTTTTTCATTCATATATGTCCTTTGCTTTTTATTTACATCTTCATAGCGCTCCATCCTTTCTAAACCTGATGTTGTAACAAGTTAAAATTATTCCATAATTCTATAGGAAATTATTCTATTTCTGTTATTTCTGTTTAAATGTAAGAGCCATTTGATTAAGC
The DNA here is from genome assembly GCA_023101725.1 of Atherinomorus stipes. Taxonomy (NCBI): domain Eukaryota; kingdom Metazoa; phylum Chordata; class Actinopteri; order Atheriniformes; family Atherinidae; genus Atherinomorus; species Atherinomorus stipes. The sequence continues at coordinate 21,905 of JALJCO010005549.1, forward strand.
TTAGATTATTTTTTAGTTGAACGAGGACCCTGCTGCTCTTTTGGTTATATGGTCCTCGTGTAAGATATGGAGCTGCTGAAGGGTCACTGGGCTTACCTGACTGCAATAGGTAAGTGGAGAAAATGACTTATTTGAAGTTGTGGATTAGTGCACCTTGTAGGCACCAGCAGCATTATGAATTTTCAGTTGCATTGCATTGGATTTTTTGTTTTGTTTTGTTTGTATGTTTCCAGTGTTAAACCGTGCCTTGGATTGCTCATTTGATTTGGAAAGCTTATTGAAAGAACACTTTCAGCATCTACCTGGAAGTGGCATACAAAGAAGACATTACAATATTTATGAAAATGATTGGTTAGGCCAATATTTTGTAATTTAACTTGTACTACGTTTTAAATAGTTTAATATATTTCCATATAAAAATGTTATAATTTGATTAAAATAAAATAATGATAAATTTTATAATATAATTATAATATCGGCTACTTGAGCTGTATTATATCTCCCTGATTATCAGTGAAGATTATTGAAAACAGCCTATTAGGATAGTTTGGAATTGTTTCTGAATGAAAAATTAATTCAGTAGAACCACTGGCGGTGGGAATGGATGTAAGTAGCTTCATCTCCATAAGCTTGCTATGTGTTAATGCATTTTAACAATAATTAAGAAGTTTTAAGCTTTTTAGAATGACTTTGTTGTGTTTCATTAGGTCTGTACAATCGTGATAAACTGCTCACTTCAGTCCAAAATGGCGGATGAACATGGGGGAAATGTTGCAATGGAGCGTTCTGTTGAGTGTCGCCTCCTGTTGTTCAATACTCTTTGCAGATACTATATTCATTTGTTTACAATCTTTGCTCACACCCCATATTAATGATTCTGGACTACAGCGAGTGTGTGATTCCACAGCTTTCTGAGCCACAACTGTTGTTAACTAGTTAAAGGTTCAGTCATACTTAGTAAAGAATTGAGAAACATTGTTGGTGGTTCAAACGTCTTTCTGAGTTGTATGCTTTGATTGTGATTTAATTAAATGTTTATTTCTTGGAGTAATTATGAAAATGACAGAATTCACATGAATCCATACCGATTTTATCATATTTGAGGCGAAAAAAGGAATGTCCTGTCTGTTTTTGTCATACAAAGAAGTACGACGGTTATTTCTGGCTGATTGTTCTGATTGGTCAGTTTAAATTTCAAACGGTTTTTCTTCGGCGGGAATGTCACGTGAACAGTTCGGACCAATCAGCGTTTAAGCCGCTCCGGCGCTGGCTATAAATGGCCGCCTGCGTTCAGCAGCTTCTCATTCACTTCTTAGCGAAGAGAGTTGGAGTTTGAGGAAATGGCCAGAACCAAACAGACCGCTCGTAAGTCCACCGGAGGCAAAGCCCCCAGGAAGCAGCTCGCCACCAAAGCTGCCCGCAAAAGCGCTCCGGCCACCGGCGGCGTGAAGAAGCCTCACCGCTACAGGCCCGGTACCGTGGCTCTGAGGGAGATCCGTCGCTACCAGAAGTCCACCGAGCTGCTGATCCGCAAGCTGCCCTTCCAGCGGCTGGTCAGAGAGATCGCTCAGGACTTCAAGACCGACCTGCGCTTCCAGAGCTCCGCCGTCATGGCTCTGCAGGAGGCCAGCGAGGCTTACCTGGTCGGCCTGTTCGAGGACACCAACCTGTGCGCCATCCACGCCAAGAGGGTCACCATCATGCCCAAAGACATCCAGCTGGCCCGCCGCATCCGCGGGGAGAGGGCTTAAACCGCTGCTGACGTCACAACACAACGGCTCTTTTAAGAGCCACACATCACTAATAAGAGTTGTGGCCTGTTCCTAATATGCTCCTTGTAAAGAGTACTGTTTTATGCATAATGAATACTTTGCTATAAAATGAACAGAATCTGACGTCATCTATCAAAACGAGCTGGGTGCCAGGAATGTGGCTTTTCAAAAGGAGATGAAACTGGGCCAGCTGGCAAACTGTAGACTGAGTCATGCATATTACCAGCAGTAAGTTTGCTCTAACTGAATTTTTGCCAGTGATGGGAGGCTCAGCTCTTCCACTCCCCAACAACTTTTCATTTGGGATCCTCTGTAATTAAATTGCAGTGAGATGGGATTCATGGATCTGAAGAGTTGTGATGGGAAGTTAGACTTTCTTTAAAGAACCGGCTCTTTGGACTCCAGAACGGCTCTCTAAGATATTTGCAGCTCTGTTTTCCATTAATTTAGCAACTAATGGCTTTGAACTTTCAATTCAGCATTTTTATGTGCAGCCTAAAAATTCTGTGCATTATATCTTATTTATTTAATAGGGACGGTACATATGAACATATGTAGCAACAGAGGTAAACATGTTGGATTAGTTAGCAAGTTAATTAGCATCAGTAATCCCTAGGCAGGTAAAAAGATGAATACAATAAAATGACAAACTTTCAGGTGTCACATGGTTATACTGTATTACAACACAATGCGCACACAGTCTTCACTAACTCATCTTCACTTGCAGTGGAACAGCTTTCCTCTGTTTTCATATATTTCTACAAACTTATAAACTCACATCCGATTGGCTGCACGGCCTCCAGAGTGGCAGGTCAAAGCAAAGTACTGCATCTCCTAAAAACTGATCGGTTCTTCTGAGCGTGACATCACTGGAAGAGAGCTGGTTCTTGGAGTCATTCCTTCTAAAGAACCATTCCAAAGACTGACTCATTCTTTTGTCGTTTTTAATTCTGAATCCATTCAGCAGTAACTAATCTTTATCAAGTAAATCACTGGTAGCAATTTATAAGGCAAGATTTAGATCACAATAATCCAAACTAACAGTCCATCAATATATATTCTGAATCATAGGTCATAATTTTCATTAATCTCATCCTTTCAGTCTGTTTTTATAAGGTGGATCACTATTTTGGATTTTTAATCACCAAAACACTTTAACACAACAAAACTAAGCTGGTTACAATTAACTTTCATGCAAAACAACTTTGCTCCAAATATTTTTAACAAGGATATTTTAGTCATCGGTCGTTCACGTGACATTTGTTGCTAAGACGCCATTTTAGGCGGAAAACGGAAAAGCGGTCCGTTTATCAAACAAGCTGGAAATGAGCACATCTGATCATAAAAATGATCTGATTGGATCCACGTGTGATTTATAAAATGTTCGTGTCTGACCAAACAGCAGAATCTACGTCAGAAATGCAGCAGCTGCAGCGCCAACAGGTGGAGGCGGATCCGAGCCTGAACCGGACCTGAGCCTGACCCGAGCCTGATCCGGACCGCCGGATCAGAGCCTGACCCGGACCGCCGGATCCGAGCCTGACCCGAGCCTGATCCGGACCGCCGGATCCAACCTGACCCGGACCTGAGCCTGACCCGGACCGCCGGATCCGAGCCTGACCTGGACCTGACCCGAGCCTGACCCGAGCCTGACCCGGACCGCTGGATCCGGGCCTGACCCGGACTGTCAGGGACAGAAGAAACAATAACTTTCATTAGCTAAGCTCAGAAACAGTTTTCTGACTGAGCACTTTACAACTTTAAGGTACAGATTACTTAATAGAAACGATGGATCGCCTCCTGTGTCCCCGTGTCTCCTCGTGTGTCCTCGTGTCTCCTCCTGTGTCCCCTCCTGTGTCCTCGTGTCTCCTCCTGTGTCCTCGTGTCTCCTCCTGTGTCCTCGTGTCTCCTCCTGTGTCCTCGTGTCTCAGTGGGAGCTGCAGGTCTCATATCAGCCAGATGATCTTAACAGCAGAGTGTTATAACTTCTGATGAAGGCGACAACTGATCGCCAACAATTTCAAGATAAATCAGACTTTATTATCTCACTGTTTATGTCTGAATAAAGAAAAGAAAGTTCGGCTGCTTGTAAGCAGACGGACAGTCGGGCTGCAGAAAGGCGCAGGTGCATCGGACCAGCGGGAAACGCTGCTTTAGACTCAGAGAAAGTTTGCAACACAACCCTGACCTGTGTGGATCTGTACGATGCTGGAACTGTCAAAGACTTTGGCAAGTTAAATAACAGAAATACTAGTTTATGAACATGCGCAGACGCGCTGGTAACTGCAGCTCCCAGGAGACACGGAGTTGAGTGGAGGAGATCCGTTTCTATAAATTAATCTACACCTTAAAGTTGTAAAGTGTTCATTCGGTATACTGTTTTAGTTTAATTAATGAAAGTTATCGTTTATGTTCCTGTCCGGGTCAGGCTCAGATCCGACCAGCCTCCATCTGTCAGCGCTGCTGCTGCTTCAGGAGAAACAGGATGACGGTGCATTTCTGACCAATATTCTGGTGTTTGGTCAGACAAACATTTTATAAATCACAGATACAATCATAAGATCATTTTTATGATCACATGCGCTCATTTCCACGAGGGTTTGACCACTGACTTACGCGTAAAATGGTGTCAAGCCTGGTTACTGCTGGTTAAGCAACAAAAGTTAGTCACTCAGCAGAGACCGATGCAAAGAATATGGTGTCTAAAATCTACTGTATGGAGTTTTATGTAAATGCAGGAAAAATACAGAATAAAAATACTGTAGAAACCTGAGCTTGTTACAGCCCCCCCCCCCCCCCCTCTTTGTGAGACAGATTGAATGCTAATAATGTGTCATGCTAATAAGAGCTGGTTCTTAGAGCCGATGCTTCATAGTGAATCAGAAGAGCCGATCAGTTTTTAGGAGATGCAGTACTTTGCTTTGACCTGCCACTCTGGAGGCCGTGCAGCCAATCAGGTGTGAGCATGTACACGTTTATACAAATAGAGGAAAGCTGTTCCACTGCAAGTGAAGACAGCAGTTAGTGGTGAGGAGCGTGTGCATTGTCTTGCAACATAACCATGCGACACCTGAAAGTTTATTGTATTATTCATGTTTCCTTCACTAATGAAGCCAATTAGTTTGCCAACTATAATCAAACATCTGTTGCTACATTTTCACTTATACGCCATTTGTCCCCATCAAATAAATATGTTTGATATAAATGCACAGAATTTTAAGGCTTCAAGTCTTACACAATATATATCAATTGCATAAGGGGAAAATATAGGACCACAAATGTTAATTTAAAAGCAGTCAGGAGTCAAAGAGCTGACTCTTTTGGGAGTAAAATTGAAACCGCAATCTCTGAAAGGAACCGAACTTCCCATCACGAAGCCACATTCCTGTAACACTGATGACATTTCATTCTTCTTTGACACCATTTTATAATATTGCCTATGATAGTCTTTTCTACCAGCGTCAGTATTGTAGGCAGACAAGCAGCTGCAAACTGAGGATCACGTCTCCAGAAGTGTGTGTGGCTCTGAAAAGAGCCGTTGAGCTGTGACGCAGATGCGGGTTTAACCTCCGAAGCCGTAGAGAGTGCGTCCCTGTCTCTTGAGCGCGTAGACCACGTCCATGGCGGTGACGGTCTTCCTCTTGGCGTGCTCGGTGTAGGTGACGGCGTCACGGATGACGTTCTCCAGGAAGACCTTGAGCACCCCGCGAGTCTCCTCGTAGATGAGGCCGGAGATGCGCTTAACTCCACCGCGGCGAGCCAGGCGGCGGATGGCGGGCTTGGTGATGCCCTGGATGTTGTCACGCAGAACTTTGCGGTGACGCTTCGCGCCTCCTTTGCCGAGTCCTTTCCCTCCCTTTCCACGTCCACTCATTTTGATTTATCAGGTTCCAAGAACTGAATGACTTCAACGTTCACGAGTGTCAGCCTTTAGATGCCATCCGCGGACGTAAATGAAGACATGCTACCGCCGCTTTGTGATTCTTGATGCAAGCTAAAGAATTTAAGCTAATAGCTTCCGGTTTTTCTAGGCTCCATCAAAATAAAAGCAGTGATATAAATATTTACTCACTAGTTTTCATTTCATTTATTCAAGAGAGAGACTTTAAACATTTGCCTTATAAATATTGTTTAGCACCTCCTCCGTTCCTTCAACTGATATTCCAATAATCAAAAGAGCTTTTTCAGTTTTCCTTTCACCCAACTGGGATTGGAAATTAATTTGAAGCTAATTTCAGAAGGGCTGTGTGTGTAAAATACCAGGTTTTGACACCTTTCTAGTTTACAACCTGAGAGGTGACATTCTTCATGCTCTCATGTTCAGAACTACACACATTCAGGGTAAGAAATGAGGGGGGGGTAATTTATTTTACAATGAAATTCTCTCAGTTCAAACATAGATTCCACCATGACATATGTGCATGTTAACCCTGAAAGTGTTGGATATTTACTTATTTAGTATCATTTTAAGACTCATCTTGAAGTCCTTGAATAACTTTGGTCCTTGAGGGCCACCATCCTGCAGGTTTTAGATGTTTCCTCGCATTAACACTGATTCAAATCAGAATGATCCAATGAATTCTACAAAATTGGCCAATAATTTCAATCAGGTTTGTGAAGAAGGGAAACATGTAAAACCTGCAGGGTCGGGACCTCCAAAGACTGAAGTTTGACATCCCAGATTTATGAATGTTTAACCAGAAACACACAAAGATGTGATGGGACCTTGCTGAGACAGTTAAGCCGAGTCTGACATGTTAAAAGTTGACGAATGTCTCCATCTAGTGGTAAAATAACGGGTCTGAAACCAGGAACTGGAGCGATTTTATTTCTGGGGCCACATACAGTCCAATGTGACCTTAAGTGGACCAGAGCAGCAACATGTCAGCATGATGACATCAGTTATGATGTTTAGGACAAACTACAATCAGCATGTTTACATGCGATGTGCTTTCCTTTAAACACGAACCTGGAATTTCTGGAGAAACACAAATGCAGTTTCAACATTTGACCTCAGATACATATTTGGGCATTTATTTGATTTTGGGCATTTTTTGAGTTTTCTTTTTCTCAAAATTAAAAAGTCACTAAAAATTTAATGTCACAATACCTCACCACACCTACCAGGGTTCCTATGCATGCTGGGAAACCTGGAAAATGATGAGAAAAAGAGAAAAATGTCCTGGAAAATTATTTTTCATCCATCTCCTTCGTCTCTTTTTCGTCTCTGCTTCGTCTCTCTCTCCTTAGCCTCTCCTTTATCTCTGCTTCGTCTTTGTTTTGTCTCTGCTTCGTCTCTGCTTTGTCTCTGTTTTGTCTCTGCTTCGTCTCTGCTTTGTCTCTGCTTTGTCTCTGTTTTGTCTCTGCTTCGTCTCTCCTTCGTCTCTCTTTCCTCTCTCCTTTGTCTCTCCTTTGTCTCTGCTTCGTCTCTCCTTCGTCTCTGCTTCGTCTCTGTTTTGTCTCTGCTTTGTCTCTGTTTTGTCTTTGCTTCGTCTCTGCTTCGTCTCTGTTTTGTCTCTGCTTTGTCTCTGTTTTGTCTCTGTTTTGTCTCTGCTTCGTCTCTGCTTCGTCTCTGTTTTGTCTTTGCTTCGTCTCTGCTTCGTCTCTGCTTCATCTCTGTTTTGTCTCTGCTTTGTCTCTGTTTTGTCTCTGCTTCGTCTCTGCTTTGTCTCTGCTTTGTCTCTGTTTTGTCTCTGCTTCGTCTCTGCTTCGTCTCTGTTTTGTCTCTGCTTTGTCTCTGTTTTGTCTCTGCTTCGTCTCTGCTTCGTCTCTGTTTTGTCTCTGCTTCGTCTCTGTTTTGTCTCTGCTTTGTCTCTGCTTTGTCTCTGTTTTGTCTCTGCTTTGTCTCTGCTTCGTTTCTGCTTCGTCTCTCCTTCGTCTCTCTTTCCTCTCTCCTTTGTCTCTGCTTCGTCTCTGTTTTGTCTCTGCTTTGTCTCTGCTTCGTTTCTGCTTCGTCTCTCCTTCGTCTCTCTTTCCTCTCTCCTTTGTCTCTGCTTCGTCTCTGTTTTGTCTTTGCTTCGTCTCTCTTTCGTCTTTGCTTCGTCTCTCCTTCGTCTGTCTTTCCTCTCTCCTTTGTCTCTGCTTCGTCTCTCCTTCGTCTCTCTTTCCTCTCTCCTTTGTCTCTGCTTTGTCTCTCCTTCGTCTCTTTTTCCTCTCTCCTTTGTCTCTGCTTTGTCTCTCCTTCGTCTCTCTTTCCTCTCTCCTTTGTCTCTGCTTTGTCTCTCCTTCGTCTGTCTTTCCTCTCTCCTTTGTCTCTGCTTCATCTTTACTTCATCACTGTAGAAAATATAAGCTACAATTGTAGAAACGTCTCCAAAAGCTTGGGGTGGAATTTATTTGTCTATGTTGTGATAACTCGACTCGTGATGCAGTGGCTGGAAAAGTCCTGAGAAAACAACTTTAAGAAAAGAGTGGGAACCCTGACCTATCTTACCCGAATCATCGTTCTTCTGTGAGCAAAATCTACATTTGTTGATATACATTTATTTAAGATTTTATATTAATAAATGGTTCTTTTAGTCAGATTTCCCATAGAAACGTCACCACAAGCGTGATGTTAATGACAGTCAGTTTCAAACCAACTGCTGAAATGGTAAAGTTAGCATAAATAATCCGTTAGCTAGCTAGAGCTGGACAATGCTGTTATATGAATCTGAAGCTTTTTACACAAAAATCTTAAAAATCTATAAACTACAAGCCGTTTTGTAATAAAAAAAAAAAAATCCTGCAACCTGTCGGTATAAATGAGGAGAAAACTTGCTGTTCCAGTATTTAAACGTCTGTCTTCTTTCTGTGCTGGAGTTGCAGCACAAACTGACGCAGTTAAAGAATCAGACTTCTAATAAACTTTATTGATGTAAAAACTTTTAACGTGGTGGTAATGACCACAATATTAAGGGACAGCCATACTTAGTACATTTTTTAAATAAATGGATTAGACATTTTTTGTCAAATATAAGAAATCACTAATTCTATTGTATTTTAAAGAATTTATACAAAAAACTGCACAGTTTTATCATTTTTTGGTAGAAAGATAAAGCACTGCATCTCTAAAACCTGTGCTGGGGACAGAACAGTAAACAGAACAGTAAAATTGCACCATAAAATGCTTAAAAAATGTTGAAAAAATACTTTAATGGATGTGAAATTTTAGACAGACATGGGAAATTTTGTATCACCACTGGTTGTTAAAACATAAACATACATTTATATATACATTTTTTTCTTAAATTCATAAGGACACAAAAAGACCCAAAATCATATAATCACCCATTTATATTATCGAATCTTTTTACTACATGTATTTATATATCTAAAAAAATAAATCTTATACATATTTTATGTATATATTTGAAGTCAGAGCTACAGTCGTCCTCAAAATTATTCATACCCTCCAATTAAAGAAAAGGCAAGATACACAACAGTAATCCAAATAATGAGAAACTAAAGAAACTAATAACAAATAAAAATTTACAAAATTATAATTTAGTGACAGAAACTATTGCTTTTGAATTGTGTTTGAAAATAATAATTGAAAAATTAATCAAAACTGTCCCAGACACGTTAGAGCACCATGAACATTTGACCAACAATGCTCGTTTACTTGTCTTATTTTTGTGTGTTTGTTTTTAATATTTCTTTTGAACCGCAACTAAAAATCAATCTCATGATTTTCATTGATTTTTTATTTATTATTACTTTGGTCAATTTCAAATTATTTCACTGACAGCTGATTATTTTTTCGTCTTTAATTGCAGGTTGTGAATAATTTTGAGAACGACTGTAAAAAGTCAGAAAGATAGAAGAGATTAAACAAGTTATCTTCTGGCATGGAGATGTTTTACATTTAAATATCAAAGAAAAAGCAACAATGATGTTAGAGTTCGTTTCATTTTATTTCATAACTCTTCTGCATATATTATCAACAGTTTAACAAACAGGATTGTTTTTGTTAAAAACACAATGTAACATGAACGGGATGAGCTTTAACATGTGAAACACTTAAACCACTTATACACAGATAAATTTGGCTTCTTCAGACCAGTTTGGCAGCGTCGTTTTGGGGAATGTCGTCAGTAAAGGTACTTGATGGACAGAGGCAGCTTCACAGGTGATTCGGGGAAGTGTGCCGAGTCCACACGGAAGGGAAAGGAACCGCCGGCAGGACACAACATCCCCGGCTGGACACGAACGTCGGGCTGGACTCAGTTCACTTCATGCATGAAGAACGTTATGCTGTGCAGGTGAGTCAAGATATGATGAAAAATGCTGCAAAATCAGTTTGTGCCTCTCAGCGGTTTTACTTTAATGAATAAATAAATAAATCTGGTGTTCATCAAAGCAGATCACAAATGATATAAAGTGGTATTATAGAGTAAGAATGTCATAAAAAGTTGTTTTCTAGTCTCACATCCCAGAAAACAGCTGGTCATTGTTATTTTTTTCAAGTTATTTGTCTAAAAACAGACAAATATCAACATTTTCACTCCTGTTGCAGCAAAATCACAAAAAAATGTTCATATTCTAATAAAATGTTACATTTGCTCTGTTATTAAATGTTACCCGGAAAAACATTTCTATGTTAAAAAAAAAAGACATTATAACAAAGAAGGAAACGTGTGTATTGCTTAGTTATCTCCAGCAGCCATTAATCCTCTACACTGCAAAAACTCAGATCTTACCAAGTAGATTTTTCTAATTTCAAGTCAAAATATCTCATCACACTCAAAATAAGACAAAATTACCTCAAGAGAAACATTTCAGTGAGATATAGGAACTTGTTTTAAGGCATTTTATTTTAAAAAATCTTATCAAGAGAATTTTGCTTATGCCGTCTGCAGAATCTTTTTGCTTATTACAAGCAAAAACAATCTTGGCAGCTCTTAAAATAAGCAAAAAGAAAGATTCTGCCAATGGAAAAAGCAAAATTGTCTTGATAAGATTTCTTGAAATAAGATGCATTTGCATTAAAGCAAGTTTTTATATCTTGCTGAAATGTTTCTCTTTGAGTCATTTTGTCTTATTGACAGAAATTAGAAAAATATACTTGGTAAGATTTGAGTTTTTACAGTGTAAAAACTCATCTGTGTTTCTTAAAACTGAACAGTTTGAAGTTTTTAGCATGTAAAAACGTAAAGGTGTGAAAGTGGCTGATATTCTGCATTCAGCTGACAGGAATCCGTGCGCTCATGCAACCAAACCCTCAGTCCCACAGAGTCGTAGTCCTGCAGGTTTTTAGACGTTTTCTGCTCCAGCTGTTCAAGTTCTGCTTTTACACTTAAAAAAAATAACCAAACCCAAAAGGGTGACCTTATGTAATTTAATTACATATAAATTTTCCATCCAGTATTATGATACATCTTTTATTTAAACAACTGGTTTCAGCCAAATGTCTTTTTATTGTGTAAAGTGAATTGTAAAATATTTTAAAAAATGAAATTTGATTGAATAAAGGAAAAAAAAACTACACTTTATGTATATTTGCGACCTGGAAGCCATAAACAAAGTGTATGTATGGTTTTGTGTTTCCTTTATTCAATCAAATTTCACTTTATGTAGCCTGATATATTCACATTAGCTCAACACAATAAAAAGACATTTGGCTGAATGCAGCTGTTTAAATAAAAGTTATGTAATGATATTGGATGGAAATTTTACATGTAATTATATTACATAAAGTCCACCTTTTGAGTTTGATGATCAGTATTTTTGCGATTGTGTGTGTGTGTGAGCGCGTTTTTGCAACATTGTGGGGACCATGTTCCGCATTTTTACCATCACCGTGGGGACGTCTTGCCCTCATGGGGACATTTTCCCGGTCCCCACGGGTACGAACCCCGTTTTGAGGGTCAAGATCAGGTTTTAGAGATAAAGTAACAATTAGGTTTTGGGTAGGATTAGGACAGGTTTAGGTTTAGGCAATCAGTTGTGGGTGTTAGGTTTAGGGTACGGGGCTGGGGAATGCATTATGTCAGTGGATGTACCCCACGGGATATAAAAACAAACGTGTGTGTGTGTGTAGTAGGGATGGGCGATACCAAAATTTATCCTCTTGATACAATACCAGTACTTTATGGTACTTTTTCATTGATATCAATACTTTTTGTCCCTTAAAAGAAAATTACATGATTGTACAGTTTGCATTAATATCCTGAATACAAGGGCAAGATTACTGTAGATAGAACAGAAGTACTGCAAAGAAATACTTTTAAAACAAGAATAAATTATAATGATGAGTAAATTAAACAATAAACAAGATTAAAACTTCTTTCAATTCAGAATCTGATAGGCTACCACCATCATGTGACACAGAAGCTAGAATCTGATAGGCTACCACCATCATGTGACACAGAAGCTACAATCTGATAGGCTACCACCATCATGTGATACAGAAGCTAGAATCTGATAGGCTACCACCATCATGTGACACAGAAGCTAGAATCTGATAGGCTACCACCATCATGTGGTACAGAAGCTAGAATCTGATAGGCTACCACCATCATGTGATACAGAAGCTAGAATCTGATAGGCTACCACCATCATGTGATACAGAAGCTAGAATCTGATAGGCTACCACCATCATGTGACACAGAAGCTAGAATCTGATAGGCTACCACCATCATGTGACACAGAAGCTAGAACCTGATAGGCTACCACCATCATGTGACACAGAAGCTAGAATCTGATAGGCTACCACCATCATGTGATACAGAAGCTAGAATCTGATAGGCTACCACCATCATGTGACACAGAAGCTAGAATCTGATAGGCTACCACCATCACGTGATACAGAAGCTAGAATCTGATAGGCTACCACCATCATGTGACACAAAAGCTACAATCTGATAGGCTACCATCATCATGTGACACAGGAGCTAGAATCTGATAGGCTACCACCATCATGTCATACAGAAGCTAGAATCTGATAGGCTACCACCATCATGTGGCACAGAAGCTAGAATCTGATTGGCTACCACCATCATGTGACACAGAAGCTAGAATCTGATAGGCTACCACCATCATGTGACACAGAAGCTAGAATCTGATAGGCTACCATCATCATGTGACACAGAAGCTAGAATCTGATAGGCTACCACCATCATGTGACACAGAAGCTAGAATCTGATAGGCTACCACCATCACGTGATACAGAAGCTAGAATCTGATAGGCTACCACCATCATGTGACACAGAAGCTAGAATCTGATAGGCTACCACCATCATGTGACACAGATGCTAGAATCTGATAGGCTACCACCATCATGTGACACAGATGCTAGAATCTGATAGGCTACCACCATCATGTGACACAGAAGCTAGAATCTGATAGGCTACCACCATCATGTGATACAGAAGCTAGAATCTGATAGGCTACCACCATCATGTGACACAGAAGCTAGAATCTGATAGGCTACCACCATCATGTGACACAGAAGCTAGAATCTGTTGCTTTGACATCATTTCAGCCTAAAACTCTCAGAAGTGGAAACAAACCGCATGTTTTATATCTGTACAGTCTCCATACTGAAAGAAGTATCTAATCTGATATTTTCTCCGTCTGGTATCAAAGTATCGACTCCAGGGTATCGGTATTTCCATCCCTAGCTCATAGACTCTTTCATTTGAATCAGATGTGTTGAAACAGGGAAACTTTAAAGACTTGCAGGACTGCGGCTTTGTAGGACTGAGACAGACCGCTAGCTTGACCTGGAGTCCAGCAGTTACTGGCTGCTCAATCACTCCTTAAATTATCTGTATTTACCTGCACGGACAGCTAGTTTAGCTAATCCTTTTAACACAAGATGATGACGAGGAAAGAAAAAACACTTATGTGTGCAAAGCTCATAAAAACAGGACAAAAACTTCTCGTTTTCTTCTTATGTTCACGTCTCACGCCTGCTGCAGAGGTTTGTAGCGCCTCCATACCTCTGGTCATACTGGCACCTTTGACTGGTTAGAATAAGAAACAACATGAGAAGACGTCTGAGTCTGCTTTAGCAACAACGGGCTGGAGGTGGAAGGCGACCAGCTTCTCCCTGAGAGGCACAAACCAAACTCACCGCTGAGTTCACGATGCTCGATGAGCCGATGAATCCTGTGTGTGAAGGTGAAGTTAAAAGAGCTAATGGAGGAAGTCTGGAGGACTTCGGGGATAAGGCTGGACATCGATCTACTCAGTACAGGAATAGCAGCTTTAAGGAGACACATAACACAATCCACAACTGCAGAAACAGGGTAGAAATAAGAGAACAGTAACTCTTACTGTAAATTCTCAAATAGTGGCTTTTGGCCTCTAATAGATTTTTTTCCTTTTTCATATGAACCCGTATTATTTCCCGCACGTTTTTCCCTCTGATGGTTTCCCTTCTTTCATTTGTTGGGACATCGTACTGAAGGCATGCGCTGTGGAAAATGTGAGAACTTTCAGCTATTTGCTTTTAGTAAATGTTAAAACAACCTGATTGTGGTTAGAAAACTATATTGTGCCATCTCCTGTTTGTGGCTTGCAGATGCACAGTGCCGACATGAAAAATCAGCAGATACATTTGGGCCGGATTTATGCTTAAATTACAGCTCTGCTAAGTGTCATGTGGCCCAGATGCCCCCCACGAGTCAGAAGCTGTCACACTGAGTCCAAAGGGCTGAAAAATGGAGCTGGCTTGAACCATGTCTGGCAGATCTGTGGCTGACTAAAGACAAACACTGGAGGCTTCATACTGGCTTTATTTTTTACCGATATGTGATATACCGATATTGTCCGACTCTTAATGTCCAATATCAGGTATCTGTGAGGTTGTGTCTTACAGTACGTTAAGAGATGCAACAACACACACAAAAAAAACCTCAAATCTTACCAAGTATATTTTTCTAATTTCTAGTCAAAATATCTCATCACACTCAAAATAAGACAAAATTGCCAAAAGTGAAATGTTTCAGTGAGATATAAAAACTTTTTTTAAGGCAGTGCAGCTTATTTCAAGAAATCTTATCAAGAAATTTGGCTTGTTGTACTGACAGAATTTTTTTTGCTTATTACAAGCAAAAAAATAAGTAAAACAAAAGATTTTTATATATACAGTATATATATATGTATATCTGGGGGGCACAGTATTGGAATTTTGGCCAATATCTGATATGCTGTTAATTTAAAACTCATGTGGCCGATAACTTATATCGATACCGATATTGAAAATGAAAAAAATAAGCAGTCATTCAAAATTGCAGTTTTGTTATCTGTTTCACTTTGAAAAATAGGGGTTGGAAAAATATCAAAATAATTAAATATTGCGATATTTTCCTATGCCGATATCAAATAGATATTTAAAAACGCGACGTCGATCTATTTTACTTACAAAATCACGTGAGATTTCATCGTTCTGCTACAAAATCTCATGATATTTTGTGAATTCCCGCGAGAATAATGAAATATCATGAGATTTCATTAATAAAATGAATTGATACTGTTTTTAAATGTCAACATATCAGCATATAAAAATATTAAGAAAATTTGTGAATTCTCACGAGATTTCATATTAGATCGATGAAACATCGCGAGATTTCATTAGCAAATTAGATCGTTACTGCATTTTTAAACGTCAATATGATATCAGCATATGAAAATATCACGATATTTCAGTGTATCATTATTTTTTTCCACCCGTAGTCTTTAGAAGTTTTAAAGTCAGTAAAATAGAAGTTTTTGAAGAAGTTTTTTTCTTTTTTAGACTTTCAACTTTAAATATCGGTTAAATATCGGTGGGGTGTTTATGGCTTTTTATAAAGATAGGGGGCAGATTATATCATGCATATACATATATATATATATATATATGCATATACAGTGCAAATTAGAGAACAGATCTTTCTTTTTGGGGGTTAGGAGACAAAAATAAGAAAGATAAGTTGGTTTTATTTGATAATTTTTCGCCTGAATGTGCACGGACCGACAGCGTGCACTGAAAGCCCCATGAAGCATTGCGTGCACAATATTTTCTTATCTATTTGAGAATTTACAGTATTTTAAATCCCATCCTGGCAAACACACTCATTCTTTTATGTCAGTCGCTCTCGTACAGAATCGTGCCACTTATAGTTGCTTGATTGATATGTAGGAAGAAGTACAAAATAACCGCAAGAAGAACAGGCCACACGAAGGTAGAGAATACTAAATATTCGGATTCAAACTCCTAAACATACAGAAAACATCGCTCAAAATGTTCAACAGCTGACATGAGGAGCCTGCGGCGGCTCTGACCGTAAGACCCTGAAAGCATCTTACTGTTATCTGAGATAGGCTATGGCTTTGGCCCTGGTCCGAACAGGAGGGGATGCGTTCGAGGAAAACTAACGAGCCAACGTCCCACCTCCTTTAAAACGTGTTCAGGTATTTTTGTTTTTTTCTTTTCCTCTCTTCTGTCTTACACTGTTTTAGAAAAATAGAAATCAGGAAAACATCATTACAAAAATAAACCAAAAAGTTCATCCAAAGTCTACATCCACATGACAACTTCACGTAAATATCGACAGATATTGCACAGCGAGGGATTTCTTCCGATATGAAGTAAATCACTGACACAATTTGTAGAAAAGAAAAAAAAAAAAAACACGAGGACGTTAAAATGATCGAAAGTTGCATGTTTCAGACAGGATTTTCTTTTTTTTCCAGAGACATGGCAGCATGATCCCAGGCCCTCCGTCATCAGGCAGATGTGCTGCTCCAAAAAAGAAAACAAGAAGAAGAAGAAGAAGAAGAAGAAGAAGAAGAAGAAAAGCTTCAGAAGTATCACCGGTGAATTTTGGTTGAAGGCACAGATTTCCAAAAGAAAAACGGGGTTGTAGATGCTGACTGTGGAAGCGCAGCAGCAGTTTTTCTGTTTGTGTGTTTCCTGGTGGTGGGGAGGGGGGTTCCTGCGGTCGGATAGATTCTCCTGATGGGTGGAGGGCAGGGCTTCGACTCTCTGAGGAGACACAAACAAGCAGAAAAAAGAGGACAAAGTTTTAGTTTTCATGGTGATGATTGATTACACACATCTGTGTTACACAACCGTCCACGAAATCCACATGAAATTCTCCAGTTATGACAGAGGCCATTAGAAATGATGTGAAATAAATAAAATAATCTTAAAAAAGGAAAATGATGTAAAGAAAATAAAATAATTTTAAAAAAGGAAAAATAGAAATGACGTAAAAAAAATTTAAAAAGGAAAAATGATGTAAAATAAATCAAATATTTTTTAAAAAGGAAAAATAGAAATGATGTGAAATAAATAAAATAATTTTAAAAAAAGGAAAAATAGAAATGATGTAAAAGAAAAAAATAATTTTAAAAAAGGAAAAAAGATATAATGTAAAATAAATGAAAAAGTTTTTTTTAAAAAGAAAAGAAATTACATAAAATAAAAAAAAATAATTTTAAAAAAGAAAAAAATTTATGTCAAATAAAGTAAATGATTTTTAAAAATGGAAAACAGAAATTATGTCAAATAAATGATATTATTTTAAATAAGGAAAAAAGAAATTATGTAAAAGAACAAAAAATAAAAAAGGAAAAAGAAATTATGTCAAATAAATGAAAAAAATTTTAAACGAAAAAAAAATTATGTAAAATTTAAAAAAAATAAAAAAGGACAAATAGAAATGATGTAAAACAAATAAAATAATTTTTAAAAAGGACAAAAAGATATGATGAAAAATAAATGAAATAGTTTTTCAAAAAATGGGGAAAAAAATCACATAAAATAAAAAAAAATTAAGAAGGAAAAACAAGAAATGATGTCAAATAAATGAAATAATTTTTAAAAAAGGAAAAAAAGAAATTATGTAAAATAAAAAAAAATAAAAAAGGAAAACAGAAATTATGTGAAATAAATGAAATAATTATTAAAAATGGAAAACAGAAATGATGTCAAATAAATTAAATAATTAAAAAAGGAAAAATATGTAAAATAAATAATATAATTTCTAAAAAGGAAAAAAAAAAAAGAAATAATGCAAAATAAGTCAAATAATTAAAAAATAATAATAAAAAGAAATAATGTAAATTAAATAAAATATTTTATTTTTAAAAAGGAAAAAGGAAATGACGTAAAATAATCTGACAATCAGAGTTTTGTTGATGACATTGGAAAAGGTTCAAAGCTGTTATTTAAAGTGTGTAGAGACCAAACACATTGTGTCATGACATTTTTGTCAGTTTCATACTCCAGGAAAAGTGAGCATTTTCTTTTCTCTGGTTGTCGAGGCAACTCACGGACTTGATTTTTGCCCGACTGGTTGGACATTTGAGCTGTTTGAATGATGGAAGTGGAGACGAACAACCATAATACACACAAACACAAGGACACTGCTTGATGTTCAGCCGGGAGGCTGTAAGTACACGGGAAAATATGTACAGTGAACCATAGGGGGGAAAAAAATAGATAAATAGATATACTGTATATTCCCCAATAGTTCGCGATATTGTATATTTATATTTTTATAGTTTAAAGTATTAATTACACGTATTTTTCCAGGGTTTCTGTGTCCGGTAGCCAAGCAACAACATTTCGCTGCCAGATTCACTGTTGTGTTTTTGTGCAACGACAATAAAGGAAGTTTAAGTTTCAGTCTACTGGACTACGTTTGTTGTCTCCAGTGTGCGTGTTTTGTATTCATGTTTCATGTGCTGTAATTAAAATGAAAACTGCACTCGGAGCTCGTTTCATAGGAGATGTGCAAAGTTATCAGCTCCTCACAGTTTTCCATCGTGTGTCTGCTACTCTCATCATTTCGGCTCTCAGGACATTTAGAGAAGGTGATGCAGCTGTTGTACGTCCGTTATGATAAACAAAATAATATTGCTCATAAAATTCGTCCCAAAAAACCTCCCGTAAAAAACGTTTCTGTAATTTGTCTCCGGTAACCCGCGCATTTCTGGCACCAACGCTGGCCAATCAGGGCCGACATTCAGGCTTCTGCTGTCAGAGCAGTCTATAAACACAGAGGCAAACAAAACTTCACCATTTCATTGCATGGAAATGCAAAAACTGACTGATTTTTTTACAGAATAACTTCAATATTTGAAGTACACATTTATTTTTGTCCGAAAACGGAAGCGGTGAGACGCGTTGTGACGTCCCAACATTCAAACAGACTGTAGCTTAAAAATAAGAGTGTGAGAAATCACAGAGATGCTGTGAGTGAGCGGTTTCTGCAGGCTCAGGGTCTATATGTGCCTCCACCCCCACCTTGCACCATCTTCCTCGAAGTTAATCCTCACAGCAGTGGCAGATGGTGCAGGGAGCATCCACGGCTGTGCCCTCAGCAGCTCCTGTAGTTCTGAATGATTGCAGGGCCTTGGGCATTAAGTTGGATCAGTGTAATCCACCACAACATATGCACTCGTCAAATCCAGCGGCAGGAGAACTTTCCTCCCTCACTTTCTCTTAACAAACACTCTAAGGAGGCCACGAGGTGCTAACGAGGCCTCAGCATCCCCCCCCCCACCCCCGCTGCTCCGTAAACACGAGCACGCTGCCATGCAGGCGAGCGACGCCGTGCTTGTAGAAACCACCTCCTCACAGCCGACTGAAGGAAGCCGAGCTGAGGTTTGGAAAAAAGGCTAAACTGTGATTTCAAAGAAGAGTTTAATCTCATCCCCGTAACCCCAAATTAAGCTAAGACGTCAGCAGGGTGGAAATGCCACCGCGGCAGATGACCTTCCACACCAGCCGCCTTTCAACCGTCAACTGTTAAAGGGACCTGAGGCAGGAATTTGAAAAACAAACAAACATGAATGTCCCTTTTTTTCATACTAATGGGTGATGAAGCGCTAAATACCAAAAATAACGTTACGATCACGTTTCTCTCCGTTGCCTTAAACAGGCTGTGTGCTGCATAAAGCTGCAATTCGGTGTCTGAATTTCCCGCGCTGCCCTGCGGACGTGACGTCAAATGATGCTACATCCGCAGTTTTGATGCAGGAAAAGACGGTCACGTTAAATAAAAACACTGTAAGCGATAGTTATGGATTATTCTGCCGTCAGCAAACGATCCAGATCAACTGAAAGACACTAAAAAGTGGAACTACGGAGAAAAAGGTGAGTAAACAACATCATAGCTTCAGTTTGTGCTCCCGTGACGGCTTGGCTCGTGGCTGCAGGTACCTGAAGCGCCAGTCGCGGCAGTCGCGAGTTTCGCTTCTTAATCTTGCCTCAAGTCCCTTTAAAGGGATATTGTGTAAGTTCTCCTGTTATCTGTTCACAAATATTGATTGTTTCATTCAAAAGTGTTTTTCCATTAATCAGTGATCACTCCCATCCCAACCCATCGGCAGAGTACGCGCTGAACGCCACGGCTTCCGTAGTTTCGTGAACTCGCACGAATGCGCAAATACACACTCAGAAACAGAGGTACCAGTTTGTACTTAAAAGGGTCCAAAGCTTGTTGCTGGGGGGGGTCCTTTCTGAAAGACATTTCTGTACCTTCATGGTCCATTTTTGTACCTTATCAAGCGATTATTAATATCTATGGTCCCGACCCCCAGTTTGAAAACCACATCGAGACCTCATCTGCACCCAGAAATCTGCTCACACGTGTTGGAGAAAATGAAATGCACAAACAAAAAGAGAATCAGAGGGTGATGGGAGGTAAATGTCGGGAGGATATGGTCCTAAATAAAGCTGATAAAACTACACCAACTTGTCTTTGGGAGGCTTTCAGTTCGCCCCCCTCAGCCTGTCAGATTAAGATGCTTTTCAGATTAAGAAACAAACACCCGAGGCCCGTTTTAGACTCCTACACACTCAGAAACAGAGGTACCAGTTTGTACTGAAAAGGGTCCAAAGCTTGTTGCTGGGGGGGTTCCTTTCTGAAAGACATTTCTGTACCTTCATGGTCCATTTTTGTACCTTATCAAGCTGTATGAGTTAATAAAGTACAATTAAACCAATTAAAGATGATGAATAAAAGTCAATAAAATAGAGATTATGACAACAATCAAAGATGCTAATAATAAATGAATAATTATTATAGAAATATTAGGCCAAACACATATATAATTATACATATAATTATTACTATGATTATTATGAAAATAATAATATAATAACTATAATTATACTACTGTTTAGAAGTACTCCTACTTATAGTTATTGTACAAGCTACACACATGTTTCAATGCTGCAGGTACCCTTAGGGTTGGAATGGTACAAATGTGTACTTTATTTTACTTTGGACCCTTTTTCATAGTATATAGGTACTTCTGGCCTCATAAGGACCAATATTGTACTTTTGAGAGAACATTTGTAAAACAATGTACCTACAGGTACAGAAATGTTCCTGTCTGGTACCTTTATTTTTTGAGAGTGTAGAAAGTACAATGTTCTACTGTTTAGGCTCTAAAAATATAGTAAATGATGTGGTTTCCAGTAAATTCTGGACGCTACCCACTCAGGACACGTGGATTACATTGGACGAGCAGTATGGAGGAATATTGACAAGTTTTTGTGGACTTTTATGGAAAGTTTTCGTTCAGTTGCTGGTGAACTCCATGATATGAAAGTTGGGGGAAAACGAACCAACCAAAGTAAAAACACATATAAATGTTCATCATATCTCACAAACTCATATACAAACCCCCCCCCTCCCATCTCATTTCAAGGGTTCCTGTCACAGACTGAGCACAGCAATCCACCGGTCACCACCGTTATTTATCAGTTTGGTGAAGAACAAACTTTTGTGGTAAAATACAGTTCACATCTGTACATGATAAAAGGAAACATGTACTCAGGTCCGACCACATCAAAGCAAGCAGTAAAGTATAACAATAAAAATAACGACAAAAATCCTACTCACAACATTCACAAAGATGTACGATCATTGCAGGTTAACTGTCAGTAAGATGGCAGCAGTGCAGCATCACTTAAAGTGATGAAAATTCCTGTTTTTTTTCATATCGCAATTCATATTGAAAGGTTCGAAGAAATCGCAATGTCAGGTTTTTTTTCAACATCCTAACGTCCTCGTCAGAAGTGAACTCAAACTGAGGGGAGACGGCAGGAAAAGCTCAGACAGCAGCTGCATGGAACAATCTTAATAAGAATAATAATTAATTTTATTCATAACACACTTTTCATTTTAAGTAAAATCTCAAAATACTGCAGGTTCACTATTTAACTCTTATTTTCACTCCAGCACAGAAGAGAGATCTTTACAATCTGTTTTCTACAGCTAAAGCAGCAACACGACCAAGATCAGCTCAGAAGTTTAACAAGTTTAACACTTTAACATGTAGATGTGACCAAAAACTGTCAGAGCCCACCAAACAGTCGAACCGAACCACAGGAATTATATATACTGTACCGTCGTTATTAAAATTATTCACACCTTCCCATTAAAGAAAAGGGGAAATTCACATCAGTAATTCAAATAACAAGAAACTAAAGAAACTAATAATAAATAAAAATTTGCAAAATTATAATTTAGTTAAATAAAATATTGCTCTCAAATTGTGATTGGAAATAATATTTAGAAAAACAAAAAGACAAACAAAAATGTCCCAGACATATAAAAGCACCTTTCCCATGAACATGGACCAACATACTTGCAGTGATTTATATATATATACATATATATATGTATTTGTATATGTATTATATATATATATCAGGGGTCGCGTTAACCGAATATTTTCCGTCATTGACCGTTTTTTTTAAACGGTGACAGAAAAATCTGAAGGCCGTCGGTCATTTTGACAGATTGCAATTTACACTCCTGACCACTAGATGGCGAGTTAGCATATTGTCTCTCTTGATGCATGGCCTGTTGGGTTTACCCGGTAAAAAGTCATGGCAGCTGAGTGTCCGAAGCTTCTTCAAAAAGCCCAATCGGTCTCCGCCGAGTGACGTAACATTTGTTGCTTAACCAGCAGTAACCAGTAGTAACCAGCGCTTGATGCCATTTCAGGCGTAAAACTGTCAGTGGTCAAACTGGCGTGGAAATGAGCGCACATCTGATCATAAAAATGATCTTATGACTGAATCCATGTGTGATTGATAAAATGTTCGTGTCTGACCAAACATCAGCATCTAGGTCAGAAATGCACCGTCATCCAGCTGTTTCTCCTGAAGCAGCAGCAGCGCTGACAGATGGAGGCTGGTCGGATCTGAGCCTAACCCGGACAGAAACATAAGGAACGATAACTTTCATTAGTTAAACTAAGAAACAGTCTACCGAATGAACACTTGCACAACGTTAATGTACAGATTAATTTATAGAAACGGATCTCCTCCATTCAACTCCGTGTCTCCTGGGAGCTGCAGTTACCAGCGCGTCTGCGCATGTTCATAAACTAGTATTTCTGTTATTTAACTTGTCAATAAAGTATTGACAGTTCCAGCATCGTACAGATCCACACAGGTCAGGGTTGTGTTGCAAACTTTCTGAGTCTATAGCAGCGTTTCCCGCTGGTCCGATGCACCTGCGCCTTTCTGCAGCCCGACTGTCCGTCTGCTTACAAGCAGCCGAGCTTTCTTTTCTTTATTCAGACATCAACAGTGAGATAATAAAGTCTGATTTATCTTGAAATTGTTGGCGATCAGTTGTCGCCTTCATCAGAAGTTATAACACTCTGCTGTTAAGATCATCTGGCTGGTATGACACCTGCAGCTCCTGGAGACAGAAGACAGGAGGCGATCCGTCGTTTCTATTAAGTAATCTGTACCCTAAAGTTATCGTCTATAAGTGCTTAGTCAGCAGACTGTTTCTTAGCTTAGCTAATGAAAGTTATTTTTTCTTCTGTCTCTGTGCGGGTCAGGCTCAGATCCGACAGTCCGGGTCAGGCATGGACCAGCCTCCGCCTAACTGCGCTGCTGCTTCAGGGTAGAAGCAGCTGGATGAGGAGGGATTTCTGACGTTGATTCTATTGTTTGGTCAGACAGGAACATTTATGAATCACACGTGGCTACAATAATAAGATCATTTATATGATCAGATGTGCGCTCATTTCCACGCTTGTTTGATAAACGGGACCGCTGACTTTTATACACCTGAAATGGCGTCTTATCAACAAAAGTCACGTGTCTGGCAGAGACCGATAATGGAGATAGCGTTGACAAAAGAGGTGAAAAAAGGAAGACTGATGCAGTGGAAGAAAAAAGTAATCAGTCTTTGGCACCAACTGAGCAACCAAGCATTTAATGGAAAAATTCTACCGAATATGTCATTATTATATGTATATATTTTAATTAAAGTGACGGGTAAGAAATAGGTTATGACTGGATTTTTATGACCCTGTCAGTCAAAATGACGGACAACGAAAAAGTCTAGCGCAACCTCTGATATATATATATATATGTACACACATACGCATATATATATGTATATTTACAGTTGTCATCAAAATTATTCATACACTTTAATTACAGAGGGAAAAAATATCAGCTGTCAGTGAAATATGTTAAAATTGACAAAAGTAATAATAGATAAAAAAAAAAAAAAAAAGAAAATCCTTACATTGATTTTGAATTGTGGTTCAACAAAAATATTAAAACAAGTACACAAAAAATAAAACTCGTAAACAAGCATGATGGGGCTCTGAAGCTAAAATCTTATTGAGCAACATTTGAGCCAATCACTGCAATCAGGTGTTTCTGTAACGTCCAATCAGACGTCTGCACCTGCTGACAGGTATGTTGGTCCATGTTCATGGGAAAGATGCTCTCATTGTTGAATGAAATGTTGTGCTTTAGTAGCCTGTCTAAACAAATAAAATCCAGGTTTTTACAGATTGATTCTTTTTATTTTTTACCCCTTAACTGTCCATGCCCGCCCACGGGCCATTTTTTACTCATTTTCAAGATAAAGTCTTATAAAAATCTGTTAAATGTATCATATTTCAGTACGACAGCGTCTGACGGACCAGGAGAGGCATCCCTTTTGATTGACGTCTCATTTGACCAACTGGGTGGATCTATGGTCTCTCCTCCACCAATAATCTCCACCACACTCTACCTCACGTGGTGGGTGGGCTCTGTACTCTGATGCTTACAGATCTGGCCTATCAGGTCTGACGCTAGCTCTGACATCATGCACGTCCAGCCAATGAAATTCCCGTCATGGCCATGTGTATTTTGTTTACCGGGATAGCAAGATGGCTTCTCTGTGCTCCGTAACTCGGCCTGAAAACTCCCCCAAACGTGCGCTTCTGTGCGTGAAAGCGGAGGAAGCCCCGTATTTTGCACTTTTTCAGTACAAACGTGGGAAAAAACATGCCGAAGAACGGAAATGCGCTGCTGAGGAGCTGAAGAGTTGCTGAAGGGAATGACTCGGAGCAGAGCAGCACGTGCGCGTCCGGGCTCAGCAGAGGAGGAAGCGTTTGGCTCAGGAGGCGCTCTGGACCAGTGAGTGGAAACTTCTACCTGCAGTTACTGTGAGTTTATAAGCTGTTTACATGCGGATAATGTCTATAAAGTAAGGACATTAAACGTGTCCACGTTTGCCTGGTTGGGGAAAGGGGGGGGGGGCGTTCTCAGGCGCATATGTGTCGCAGATTGGTTTTCTACTGCGCTCTTTCACTGCGGGCGTATTCATGGTGTTTTTGGACAAAAAAAAAAAGGGAAGGGAAAGAGAAGAAGGGGGAAAAAAAGGAAGGAGCGAAAGGAGGGGGGGGGGAGAAAAACAAAAAAGAAAAAAAAAGGTGGGAGAGGGGGGGAGGGAAAAAAGAAAGAAATAAAAAGAAAAAGAAATGGAATTTCCCAGGGAAAGGAAGAGAAAGGAAGAAAAATCACTCTGAGAGAGAAGGAGAAAGATAAAAAAAAAGAAAAAAGCTCAACCAAGATGAAAGGGAAAAACTATGGGAGATCATGACCCCAAAAAGGAACACAGGAGTTCAATTCCAGGAAGGGGGAAGGGGGGGGGGCGAGAGGGGGGAGGGGGGGGTTGGGGTCGACAGGGGTAAGAAAAAAATATGTTCTCAAAAAAAAGGAAAGAAAACCAAAGAAAAAAAAAAATCGGGGCACCCCGGGAAAAAAAAAAAAAAAAGAAAAAAAAAGAAAAAAGGGGGAGGAAGAAAAAAAAGGAAGAAAAGAGGTGGGGGGAGAGGGGAGAAAACCCAAGCAGCAGGGCGCAGGGGAAGGGCGGGAAGAGGAGCGAGGGAAGGAAAAAGAAAAAAAAAAAAAAGAAAGGAAAAAAGAAAGAAAACAAGAAAACCCCAAAGACGGGGTACGGGAGGGGACGCACTCACGCTACAGCGGCTCGAGGGAAGACCCTCCCGCCATCCCCCCCGGGCAGGCCCCCCGGAAGAAAAAAAAAGGAGGGGAGAAGAAAGAGGAAAAAGGGGAAAAAGAACCACCTCTCGAAGGGGAAAGAGGGGAGAAGAGGGGAGAAAAAGGGAAAACAAAAAAAAAAAACAAACACAAACAACGCAGAAAGGAAAGAAAGGGAAAGGAAAGAAGCCCCCACGGGAGAAACGAAAACCAGCCGGGAGGAAAAACCCGGGGGGGGGGGGGGAAAGAGGGGAAGAGAAAAGGGAAAAAAAAAAAAAAAAAAAAAAAAAAAAAAAAAAAAAAAAAAAACACTAAAGAAGTGAAACCTGTCTGTTTGAAAGTTGGGGGTCTCTGTTAATAACACAAGACCCCCCCCGGTTTGTGGATTTGGCTTGTGTGGACAGAAGCTCATGGTCTCGTGATGGTGGTTGTAAGCGCCATTTTTGTGATTATTACATTTTGTTTATGGATGTTTTGAAATAATTTGGGTCCAGAGAAATCACAGTTGTCTGACAAGAATGCGGGTTTTCAGTTTGGCTTCCAGGCTTCCGTACTCGGAGAGGAAGCGCGTGTTGCGTCTGTGTGGTGAATAAACGAGCGGATGGCGGTTGTTTTACCGTTGGTAAAGCTAACTTCTCCCACTCAGCGTGTAAGGCAGCCTCTTGCCAAGTATTTAAAAGGTTTTCTGTGTTGTGGTGTTTGTCATTTTTCCTTTTTGTTGACATTGCATAGCATGGCATTATATTGTTTTACTTTATAATGTAAACAGACACATATTCTGACTCTTATAATGCACTTTAGGAAAATGAGCATTTTATTGTGTTTCTAGATCACTTAGTGCATTTTGATAATGCTCAGAGTGACTCTAAACATGCAGCAGGATGCCTCTGCTACCACCTTTCATTGGAGGTCTCATTGATGACTGTATGTTGAAGCATTCTGGACTTACAGCTTTTAAAGCTTATTATCCAAAGGGACCATTTGGAGTCTCCAAATGGAAAATTCTGGGTAACCCCTGATCATATTCACATAAAAACACCCACACATTTGTCATTTTTGTTGCTATTGTCACCAAATAAGAGCTGGTAACAGATAAACCTTCATGCCACAGCCTCATGTGATCATCCAGTTCCTATCTGCATATTTCTGTGTGCAGCTACTTGACAAAATAAAATAAAAATTCAGGCGAGGGAAAAAAAGCTTGATTACTGTGTTCCAAATGAAGTAACTACATGCTCGTTAAAGTTACCATGAATTTAAAAGCTCAGAGTGAAAATTCAGAGTGTTATCTTCACAGAGAGGCCGAGCTTTTGCATGAACTCCAAAAGGGGGGCTGTAAATGTGATCTATTACTGCACCATTTTCTCTTTTTTAAATCAGTTTCCATCAGTTTTTTCTGTTGTTCCTCTTTTTGTAGTAAAATGTTGTAGATTTTGTGTTTATAGCCTAATTCTGATTTGTTCTTGTAGGAGTCTGATTTTCTTCCATGAATTATACGTGTGATATAAATGTGTTTGTGACCATCTCAGAATATATTTTATATGATGTTATTCATGTTTATCAGCCACATTTTACAGGTTCAGTCTGTTAAAGCAGCTGGATTTGCTTTAGTTATTAAAGAAATAAACCAGAAATGATCATTACACTGATACAGAGTTAAATATGAACCTGGACCAGTTTGGACTGAAAACTTGGGCCCATCATGAAAAAGGTTGAGACCCCCTGTTTTAGGAAATCATAGTGTATTTTCTGTCATCCAGGTGAACGTAATCGTTATAGCCATTAGACCTCCCACAATGGCTCTATAACATTGACTAAAAATGATAAAGAACTGAGTAATATTTAACAATATTGATAACAAATGTAGGTTTTAGCAGCTTTTCATTGGAATAATTGCTCTAAATTTTAACAAGTAAAAGTTAAATGTGTTTTTTTTCTACATCTGCTTGTTTTTTTTTTCTTCCAAAGTTTTATGTTTGGTTTGGTACGAAGGAAGATTAGAGCCACTGAAGAAATGAAAAAAATCTGAGAAAAAAAGTCAGAATTTTGACCTTTTTTTTTTCAGAATATTAAAAAAAAATATTAAGGTTTTTTTTTTTTTTTCTTTTAATTTCTGAAAAAAGTCAGAATCCTGACTTTTATCCAGAACATTACAGAAGCATTTTGGGGAATTTTCTTTCTTTTTCTTTTTTCAATTTCTGATAAAAGTCTAAATTCTGACTTTTTTTCTGAACATAAAAACAAATTTGGGGGATTTTTTTTTTCCAATATTTGAAGAAAGTCAGAATTCTCAGAAATTGCACTTTAAAAGAAATCCTGATTCTTTTTCCTTTTTTTATGTTCTGGATAAAAGCCAAAATTCTGACTCTTCTTGGAGTTTTATTTTTTCTTCAGTGGCTCTAATCCTCTAATTGGGAATAGAGTATCTCTGATCTGATTTGTTTATCAAAGATTACAAGTTGTTTTTTTAAAAAAGGCCATGAAGTATTTGCGGCTCTGGATGACTTTTCTTTAGCCGGGATGAGGCAAAAATGGCTCTTTGGACTGGAACGGTTGCAGACTGCTGCTCCAGAAGTTTCACACTGGGACCAAACGGACCCATCAGATCAGAGGTCGGACATCTTTCAGAACCCGGAAAACGAAGCCCAGCGGCCTTATTCAAGCCTTTAGGATTGTGTTTTAGGAACAAGTGAAGAAAAAATAATAAATCACATCTGAATTCTCATTAAAACTGTGATGTATTTCACCGTCATGCATCTGCTGCTTTTGTAAAAATCCTGCAGCAGAGAGCAGTTCAAACATTTCACGGTGGAACGGGATTATGGGTTTGAGCGTTTTATGAGGTTAAAGTCCAGCGTTGAGCTCAGACGTCCTGGACGAGCTGGGAAGCGTCCAGCAGGGGGCGCTGCAGGATTTCTGCTGGCTTCTGGCTGCTCTGCTTTGTTTACTTGATCTGCTGTGGGGGGGAACTGGTCCTCTGAGGACAGATGGGCAGGTATCTCACCCTCATTACCACCTGATTCCTCTCTGACATGTTCGGACGTCTTTGGACCGGACCAGCAGGTTCTGATGCCGTTTCTGTCCCCCCCCCCCGCCTCGCACACAGCTGACCTCTGAAGATGCAGTTTTACATTAAGATGAAAACGATGACATTTGGGCGCTCGCGCTCCAGCGCTCACATTCCCCTCTGGACTATTCTGGGCTGCAGTGTGTCTGATGATGCAAAAGCAGAGATCTGAGTTTGTGCATGTTTGGTTCGCGTAAGCGTTAAAGATGAAAATGTGTTCTGCATGTTACTCACTGGGAATTTATGCAGAGAGAAGCAGTTGGATGCAGTGATTCACTGCTGGGGTTATGAAGCATCGCCGCGACCTGGAGGGCTGCTGCCCATTTATTTATATATTTATCTTTTTGCTGCTGCTGTCAGCTCAGAAAGGAGAGATTAGCTCTGCCTCCACCACGATTTTGCAGTCATCCCTCGTTGCCATGGTAACCGCTTCCTAAAACCCCAAAAACAGCTGAGCTTGCAGCGAGCTTTTCCCGACCTTGACCCGGTCCTCCAGCTCGCGTTGTCACGACAGCAAGTGGGCGCTCAAGGGTCACTGGCATCAGTCACATGGTCGTTCATGCAGCGTCATGCAGTCACGCAGAGGAGCTAACGAGCTGGAAACGCAACACAAGCACACGGACGGAGTCCCGGGGAGGAAAGATGTCTGCTGCATCCGCTCTGGGGTTCATCATCACACCACTAATTATACAGAAACACAATCTCAGTCCTGAAAAGAAGCTTTTTCTGATTGTTTGTGCTTCTGTGTTCAGAGAAATGAAGACAATAAAAAACACAATTCTTCACATATTCACTCAGAAACATGGAGGTACGAGACATTTCTGTACCTGCAGGTTCATGTGTCACAAATGTTCTCTCAAAAGTACAATATTGGTCTTTATGAGGCCAGAATAGGGCTGCACGATTCTGGGAAAAATGTGCATCACGATTTTTTTTGCTTTAAATTGAGATCACGATTCCCTGGCACGTTTTTTTTTTTTTGTTTGTTTGTTTGTTTTTTACAAAAAAAAAAAAATATTATTATTAAAAAGGTCGTTCAAACTGAAGCATGTGTTCGCTCAAGCGCTTTCTTGGAGCACTTCTGTGGCAGATGCATAGTTGTAGTTCTTTACTAGCGATGCACAATATTGGAATTTTGGCTGATATCTGTTATGCCAATATTTTAAGACTCATGTGGCCGATAACGGATATCGATGCCGATATTAAAGCTGAAAAAAATAAGCAGTCATTGCAAATAGCAGTTATTTTTATTCGTTTCCGACACTTTGAAAAATAGGAGGAGGAAAAAATATCGATACACTGAAATATCACGATATTTTCATATGCAAATATCAAATCGATATTTGAAAACCCGGTATAGATCAATTTTACTTACAAAATCTCGCAAGATTTCATCATTCTGTTACAAAATCTCATAATATTTTGTGAATTCTCGCGAGATTTCGTAACAGAATGATGAAATACCGTGAGATTTCATTAGTAAAATAGATCAATACTGCGCTTTTAAATGTTAGTATGATATCAGCACATGGAAATATTGTGATATTTCAGTGTATTGATATTTTTTCCCATTCCTAGTCTTTAGAAGTTTTAAAGTCTGTAAGAAGAACATTTTTGAAGAAGTTTTTGGGGTTTGTAGACTTTAGAAACAGACGGCTGATCGGTTAAATATCAGTTAAATATGGTGGGGTGGCCGATGTTCGATACTCAGTTTCAAGGCCGATAATGATAGGGGGGCGATTATATTGTGCACCCCTATTCTTTATCATTGGTTCAGGGGTGGGGAGGCAGCAGCAGTGCTGCATTTGATGGCGCTTGAAAAAAAATCCGGGACGAATAAAAACTTTTATTTGTGCTGCAGCTCGTGATAAAAAATGCTTTTGAATCGTTGTGGGTAGAAATGAGATCACATGTATGTGAGAACTGAGATCGCGATTTTTTAACGATTAATTGTGCAGCCCTGGGCCAGAAGTACCTATATACTATGAAAAAGGCTCCAAAGTATTATAAAGTACAAATTTGTACCATTCCAACCCTAAGGGTACCTGCAGCATTGAAAAATGTGTGTAGCTCATACAGTAACTATAAATAGCAGTACTTCTAAACAGTAGTATCATTATAGTTATTATATTATGATTTTCATAATAATCATAGTAATAATTATATGTATAATTATATATGTGTTTGGTCTAATATTTCTATAATAATTATTCATTTATTATTAGCATCTTTGATTGTTGTCATAATCTCTATTTTATTGACTTTTATTCATCATCTTTAATTGGTTTAATTGTACTTTATTAACTCATACAGCTTGATAAGGTACAAAAATGGACCATGAAGGTACAGAAATGTCTTTCAGAAAGGACCCCCCCCCAGCAACAAGCTTTGGACCCTTTTAAGTACAAACTGGTACTTCTATGTTTGAGTATGTGTATTCCTGGAAAATTTATGAATATTGCATAAAATCCTACACAGGCTATACTTTTTATGAAACGATGTTAATTAAATCTAAATTCAGACTGAGTGTTTGCAATACTGCAAGATTTAGTGTCAATCTAATACCGCGTAAATAAAGAGTCAGTATTGTCGATACAGATATCGACACTGATACTTTGATAATGCTGCCAAATTAACAGATTTATGCAGAGATTATTCTGTGGCATCTATCCACCTTATTCCTGAGCTAACGGATGTACAAACGATTATGCGATCAGCTGCCCGTGAAATTGCGCCTCACCGTTGACTCGCAGTGGAATTTTTTTTTCTTTTTTTTTTTAATGTTATGAGAAAAAAGTCAGAATTTTTACTTTAATATCAGAATTTTCTTTCTTCAGTGGCCCTAATCCTCTTCTGCAGTTTTGTTTTCCAAAACCTAAAAGTTGAAAAAAACCGTGGTTCTTAAAAAATGGCAACACACGTCATTAAGTATTCATTAAAAATTATAAGTTGTCTTTTTATATAGAAATATTTGCAGCTCTGGACGACTTTTATTTGGCTGGGTTGAGGCAAAAATGGCTCTTTGGTACGTCACGGTTGCAGACTCCTGCTTTAAAGCACCATTTTAACACTACTTGCAGTGCTTATTGTGACCACTAGAGGGCAGATATTATTGCAGATTTTCTGCATGAGCAGAAAACAGAGGACAATTTCTGGGGAGAAGACGGTGTGACTTATCCTTTGGAGGTCTGTACCAGAAGAAGTCTTGCAATATTTCACTAATTTATAATTATTTTATGTTCACACCTTGTTTTTATGACAAAAAATACAGGAGGAAGTGACCTAAAGAAAGATGTCAGGTAGAGTTCATTATTGTTTGCTTTTAAGTGTGTTAATAGTGTAGTAAATTGGAAACAACCTGTAGATGGACAGAAAATGGTCCTTTCATCTGATCGGACATGCTGCTGAGGGCTTGGACTGTGAGACACGGTGCAGCCGGCTCTGTTTGGCAGCTCAGACCCTCTCTGACCTCTGACCTCTGACTGCGACGCAGGCTGGCGGATCACCAAGCACACCGAGCATTATATACTTAATAACGGACATCACAAATCCCAGTGGGTCCGATCCCAGCGTCAGTCTGACTGCACAGCTTCGCTGCAGCCACAAAGATTCCCCAAACACTGCAAATATGACACAGAATCTGCCAGATTTCAGACCTCAGCGGGACAGAAAACCGCTTGACTGGATCCAAATCTGTTTTCACACCCAGCCTACGTAATCCAGATATGGTCCGGCTGTTTGTGGCATGGATGGGGAATTATGGGAAATGTGATGCGAACAAGCGGAGAGGAGACCTACAGCTGTCACGCTGCTGCAGGTGAGTCAGAGGATTCAGACAAACAGAAACGAAAGCCATCAGAACGCTGGTGAACGTAACGTTCCCAGGTTTCTCCTCTCAGCCATGTTTTCTAGTTTATTTATAACTGAACTGACTTGATGTCTTTAAAAGTGGACAGATTATCTATTAGCAGCTCATACTTTCAAAGTAAAACGGGGGATTAGTCTGCTCTGAAAGGATCTATTGCGTGTTTAAAACAGAGCGATTTCTCTTTGTCATTTAGCCACAGAATGACAGAAAGTTGCTCTGAAAGCGTTCCCTCACGCATCTCCAGACCTTCTTCTTCTTCTCTTCTTATTGTGTAGTATTAGTTCCTGATTTGTCCCTCCAATTTCACATCCAGCTGCGAGATCTGTGCAAGAAGTCCCCCCCTATCAGCCATGCCACAAGGGCTGTGTTCAAAAAATCCATTTTTCAATTCTGGATTAATTCTCTTATTAATAATATAGATTTTTCTTTTCTTTTTTAAATGACCATTTAATATACTGCCTCTGGTAAATACCTCCATAAGAAAAAGTTACATTCAGCTTCTTCAGGCCACAGACTGGCCAATGTCAGTTAATGCCGGTAAATATTATCTACAAAAAAAAAAAAGAAGAAAGAAGGAGCCGTGTTAGTTGGAGATTGAAACATTCTAACGTTTTCACTGCTGCGACAGCACCTGGCTCCGCCCACATATGCCTGGCTCCGCCCACATATGTCTGGCTCCGCCCACATATGCCTGGCCCCCGCCCACATATGTCTGGCTCCGCCCACATATGCCTGGCTCCGCCCACATATGGCTGGCTCCGCCCACATATGCCTGGCTCCGCCCACATATGCCTGGCCCCGCCCACATATGCCTGGCTCATATGCAACGGTAGGCTGCATAAATGGGCATCCTAGCCGAGCAGAATTTCCCATAGTGCTCCGGCCCCGTTGCCTAGCAACTGCAGACTCCACAGCTATCCAGTGACGCATTCTTTCCACTCATTCTTTCAGATACCTCGCACAACCTAAATGGACGGAACTTTTTATTCCTTTTCATTTATCTGTTGTTACCTGAACGTTAACACCTTGTTAACCGCTCGGTAACAACCGATTCATGTCAAACAAATTCATGTGCATGTTTTCATGTGACACAGAAGCTTGAATCCGACTGCTTTCATCATTTCATCGCAAAACAAATGGGCGCTATGCACAACTCCACCACTTCCTAAATGTAAGGTCGCTCCTTCATTTCCTCTGTTTAATTACTGGATGAGCTGATTAATCCAGGTGTGCCTGACCTCAGTAACTGGCCAGACACACCTGGATTAATCAGTAATGAGAGACAGGAAACAGAGGAGCTACCTGAAGGTGGAGTCGTGCATAGATCCCATTGTACAGTATGTTTTATATCAGTACAGTGGTATCCATCCTCAAAGTATCGAATCCGATATTTCATCTGGCAGGTATCGAAGTATCGGCTCCAGGGTATCGATATACCTATCCCCATGTCAGACCAATCCTTCAACCTTGACTCTACTTTTTTGTGCATCTTTCCATTAAAATAGTAAAAAGAGTGAATTTCCATCTACAGCAGGAACATTTTCATTCATGTTATAATGAAGTTAGCTGCTGCTCTATTTATAGGATCTCATTTGGATGTTTTTAATGTTCAGAGATTATTCCAAATGAATTTGTTCCCGTTTAGCTCAGACAACCAAAAAGCTTCCTGCTGAGGCCTCTTTGCCTTCAGGAACATTTCATGCTTTTAAACACCAAAAGATGTCCCAGTAAGTGTGTTTTCAGGCTGTCGTGGCTGCAGGTGGTGGCGACATATCGGTGTATGAAAGGGGGGAATCGGCTTCGGTTAAATGTGCACTGGAAAACCAGAGATGGGCTTCCATCCTCTGTCTGACGCTGAAAGTGTGCACATGTGCAAAGTACAGTTACAGGTAAACACGAGCTCACATTTGGTTTGTAAAATGTTCCTGTTCACTGAGCAGAAACGCTCCCCTGTTGTCACAACTTTTCTGCTCCAGTTCATTGTGGTTATTTAACAGTCTGAGATGAATGAGAGAACATTCTCGCTGCTCGCAGCCCACGACTTCACACCCTCGTCCTCTCCGCGAGGGAAGTGTGATGTGATGGAGAACATGTCTGCTGCAGCAGAGACGTGCACTGATTTCATCCCAGCTGAAGTCGCTCCGATGAAGGTGCAGGTCCAAATGACAGACGTGCTTCTCAACTTACAGCACGAACCGTTGCTTTTGTTTCAAATCTCTATTATAGCTTCCTTTATTTTTAATGAAAAGTCAAATGATTAGAAATTCAGACAAACGTGGATCCATTTCAGGAGAAAAACCCTCTTTTTTTTTAAAGAGTAGATTATCTCTCTTTTGGCTAAGAAATCAGTAAACGAAGTGGGTGATTTAAGGCGAATTAAGACATTCCTAAAAGGACAGTCCATCAAACTGATCCCTTGTTGTGTAATATGAGGAGGGCGCTTATATAAATTACAAAACTGCCACCAACTCTGCAGCTCCCTGTAGATTTCTGCAACCTCTTCCGAGCTTATAGCTTGGTTCATGGTGAACACAGCAGAAGGTTTGGGAGCAAAAGAGCTACATATAAATCTCAGGATTTAAAAAAGACCAAAAACAAATCTAAAGGAGAGAAAAAAAGAAATTTAATTTTTTTTTATTAATTTAGTGTTTTTAGCTCCCAGCTTTAGTGTTGATGTGATGCTCATTTACATATTCATCATTTCATCTGAGGATCTAGTAGAATCATTTTTTTAATGCTGATTAACATTAGGGATGCACCGATCCGATCTTCAGATCGGGATCGGTTCCGATATAGAGAAAAAAATCCTAGATCGGTAAATATCGGTAAGGGTAAACATAAGCCAATCCACGGCCCGATCCGTTGGTGCAGATCTATTCAGTGTATTTCTATGCTGCCCCTTTAAGTGACATCACGCGTTGCCGACGCAGCACGTGGAGGCTGTTTGTTTACAAGGCCAGAGTCGCAGCCTGTTAGCTGCTAGCAGCTAGCAGCTAGCAGGCTGCCGTGTGTTCTGTTGCTGCTCCAACAACAGTCCTGCGGCGGTTTGGTTTCCACCTTTCACAGGTAAAAATCCCGCGAGTGCCGACAGGTCGCAGAGAAAGTAGGAAATACTGTTAAATCTTTCTGGACAGGACAAGTTTTATCACTAAGGGTATCCACCGGCATCCGGTGCAGTGTGGGAGAGGCTTAAAAAGAAAAAAAAAAAATCTTCAATCTCCCTGTTTAGAAATAAGCTCCATGTTAAAACTCTGATTGTTTGTTTATTCAGCTGCTTTTGTCACGGATCTTTTTTTTAAAGATAAAATGTCAAGCTAGTGGAGATATTTCTTTTTCTCAATTTCAGCTCCTTTATTATTTCTTTTAAATTGGATTTTAAATTTCTAATTGCACCGACTGAACCATTTGAAAGAAGTTTTTTTCCTTTTTGTTTTGACATGTTTGACTGAGGAGTAGGGCTGTTGTTTCCCCTCAGTTTCAGCATTTTATTATTTTACATTTATTTAACTGCACAGACTGAATCAGAACGTTTTGTTATATATTTACATATGTGAGCAAGCTTGTGAAGATTGTTAGTTTATTTAAGATTGCTGTGTGTGTGCAGTTGTTAAATAAGTAATTCAGTACATTTATCTTCTTTTTTAAAAACCAGGGAAAAGATTTTTTTTAAGCCAAGTCTGATGTTGCCTTGCACAAAAGAAAGATCCCAGTCTGTTTTCACAACGAGGTGTGCAATCAAACAATACCATGCTGTTTTGTTCCCCCATTTCTGTATTGGTATTGGATCGGTATCGGCAGATACTGAAACATCAAATATCGGATCGGAGCCCAAAAAAGGCGGATCGGTGTATCCCTAATTAACATCACTTCTCTAAATCTGCGTATGACTGAAGCATCGCATCACTGCCTGTCAAACACTCGGTCCCTGTCTCTTTAGGGACCGCCTCCTCAAAGACCCAGTCTGCTCTGATTGGTCCAAAACGAGGGAGAGCAAGAAAGCAGCTAATGTTTTATGTGCTGAGCAACAAACAAAAGCTATCCATCTGTCTGTCTGTCCATTCATTCATTCATCCACCCATCCATCCATCCGCCCGTCCGTCCGTCCGTCCGTCCATCCATCCGTCCGTCCGTCCATCAACCAATCCCACATCCATCCAAGCATCCATCCATCCATCCACCAATCCCACATCTATCCATCCGTCCGTCCATCTGTCCATCCATCCATCCATCCATCCGTCCATCCATCCATCCGTCCGTCCATCCAAGCATCCATCCATCCATCCATCCATCAACCAATCCCACATCCATCCAAGCATCCATCCATCCATCCACCAATCCCACATCTATCCATCCGTCCGTCCATCTGTCCATCCATCCATCCATCCATCCGTCCATCCATCCATCCGTCCGTCCATCCATCCGTCCATCCAAGCATCCATCCATCCATCCATCCATCCATCAACCAATCCCACATCCATCCAAGCATCCATCCATCCATCCACCAATCCCACATCTATCCATCCGTCCGTCCATCTGTCCATCCATCCATCCATCCGTCCATCCATCCATCCGTCCGTCCATCCAAGCATCCATCCATCCATCCATCCATCAACCAATCCCACATCCATCCAAGCATCCATCCATCCATCCATCCATCAACCAATCCCACATCCATCCAAGCATCCATCCATCCATCCAAGCTTCCATCCATCCATCCATCCACCAATCCCACATCTATCCATCCGTCCGTCCATCCGTCCATCCATCCATCCATCCGTCCATCCAAGCGTCCGTCCGTCTGTCCGTCCATCCATCCGTCCGTCCGTCCGTCCGTCCGTCCCTAAATACCTCCATCTCTGTTCCATCATTCCATCCATCTGGAACAAGATTCTGAGATACTTTAACCCCTTCAGAAGAGGCAAAGACTCGTTCTCATTTGACTGACTTGCGCTGAAGCAGGGAAACATGTAAACCCTGCGGGACGGTGCCGTGGGAGTTTCATGTCCCTGACTTAAAGGCAGGGTGGAAGATTTTTACTTCATAGCTTAAAATCTTTCCATGCAACTCACAGAGTAAACAAACATGGCCGACAGACTGCTCGCTGCTGTTATCTGTGCAGCTATTTGCTCTGATAAATCCACCAAAAAGATCAGGTAGATGTGGATAAAGCTTTAGAGGAGTCCATGTTTGCAGTGTGGACTTTTACCCTGCAGAAGGAGTTGAAGGTGAGCCAATGAAACACATAAAATATATCAAATTGTTTTAGAAGCACGTTCATCTGCTGTTGACCTGCTAGAAGCTAACAAGCTAGTCGCTCCGCTGTTTCCGGCGGTCTCGCTCATGAACCCTTGGGCTGCACGTTCGTGGAGGCGTGGCTTCGGCAGGGGAGTCTGAAAAAAGATACAGTTTGGACTTTTTAAAAAAAATGTAACTTGCTCAAACCATTTTTCCAGGATCCCCTCCCCCACCTTTAAGGTTTTATCACCTCACCTGACATAAGCACCGGGCAGGATCAAGGTGGTTGCAGTCGGGACAGGTCAGGCCCTGCAGCTGCTCTCCTCCAGCTGGGGAGGCTGGAAATCACGTCTGTGACGACACAACTGCCCTAATTAGCTGAAAGCACTGACACGAATGATCTTCAGATCCGTTATATTCTACGGCTTTCTCTCCCATGGGGAGTGTAATTGATCTAATTTCTCTCTCTGACAGCTCGTTTTCTACATATGGGCACCAAAGACCAGACTTCTGACCTCCAGCAGCCGGCGACAGACTTTCTGCTGGGGTCACCAGCAACCTGAACCAGGATTGTAGAACTTTGGGGGTCCACACTGCAAACTGGTCGGAGCTGTGGAGCTCCCAGCCTGCAGTGGACATGTAGCCGGCGTTAAAGGCAAACATTGCTACAAACATTGTACTCTTTCCAGGATGAGGCTTTCCTCACAAGGTCTCAGTGCAGGGGTGCCAAACTCCGGGACTTAAAGGGATAGTTCACCCACAGAATGATGTAACTTTATCTTTCACTTCCCCTCATGGTGAGAAAGACTCTGCAGCACTTTTTTAATATCTCGAATGCAGCCGGCGATCAGGAAGGCTTCTCGTTTCCACCAACTTTCATATAATGGAGTTCGATTATGCCCGAGCCCTCAAGGTCCATAAAAGTCCACAAAAACGTGTCAGTATTCCTCCATACTGCTCGTCCAATGTAATCCAAGTGTCCTGAGTGGGTAGCGTCCAGAATTTACTGGAAACGATGTCATTTAGTAGATTTTTAGAGCCTAAACAGCAGAACATCGCATCTCCTGCGAGCACGCCGATGCACATTCACGAAACTACGAAAACTGCTGCAGACGAGATCGCACGTTCTCTTTTTCTTTCTTTCTTTGTTTTAAATCAATATCAACCCCTCTTGGACCCTCTTGTGTTTGTCCCGGTTTGTCTGCAGCTCTGTCGCTCTTAGCACAATGTAAACAACTAATTTCTTCCTCTACGCTTCTATTATCGGCAGAGTAGGCTCTGAACGCAGAGGCTTTCGTAGTTTTGTGAATGTGCTTAAGCGTGCTTCGCGGAAGTAAGATGTAGTTCTGTTTAGGCTA
Source organism: Atherinomorus stipes (assembly GCA_023101725.1). NCBI lineage: Eukaryota > Metazoa > Chordata > Actinopteri > Atheriniformes > Atherinidae > Atherinomorus > Atherinomorus stipes. The sequence continues at coordinate 61,446 of JALJCO010005549.1, forward strand.
TAAAAATCTAGTAAATGATGTGGTTTCCAGTAAATTCTGGACGCTACCCACTCAGGACACTTGGATTACATTGGACGAGCAGTATGGAGAAATATTGACAAGTTTTTGTGGACTTTTATGGACCTTTTTGGCTCGGACCCCGGCGAACTCCATTATATGAAAGTTGGGGGGAAAAGAGAAGCCTTCCTGATCGCCGGCTGCATTTGAGATATTAAAAAAGTGCTCCAGAGTCTTGTTCACCATGAGGGGAAGTGGAAGATAAAGTTACATCATTCTGTGGGTGGAATATTCCTTTAAGAAGCACTTACTAAGTAAGAAATAAAAGACATTTTCTCTCAAAACTAGATTAATAATCTGACATATTCTTGCCTTGTCATGGATATTACTCTGAAATTGAGATAGTTTTTGCTGAATATAAGAATCTGAGACTTGGTTAGATGGACTGTTTTTTGCAGACTGTGTGAGGAAGGTGGAGAGTGAGCCCAAACATCCACATTTCACACAAAATGTTCCAACCAGGACACAAACCAGCAATCTCCTTCATGCTGTTGGCCCAGAAAGCATTCGTGTTGCTGGCTTTCCCATCAGATCTGCGTTCTCATGCAGTTCACGTTGACCATCACGGGCGGCCGCATCAGCATCCTCAAACGCTGTCTGAAAATGTTTAATATTAGCCGGTAGGCACGCATTATGTAAATGTGTTCATGGTGATGTTATAAGTAAAAGAAGAGCATGTGAGGCGGTGTGGCAGCAGCGTCTCGCGTGATTCAGCGATGGAATCGAACACTCTGCATCATCTCTTCCTACTTACAGCAAATATGCATTAAGTCGTCTGTCGTGCAGACTCACTTCATCCAGATGCTGACTGACATACATCGCTGCCTCCCCCGTGGTAATCTGGACAGAATGCACGGATCTAACCCAACAAGCGAGCCAATCCCCGTCAGAAAACGGTGAGCGGAACGGACACATGCTTCTGTCAGCAGAAGAAAAAGGATATCGGGGGATATTTAGAGATATTTGTGGGATCTGGGTTCATGACATACATCTGCAACCAGCCCCCACCCAGTTTGCCCCCAGCTTTATTGAAAGTTGTGTCGTTAACGGTGGCCAGCCCGTGAAATTCAATCAACCGAAGCCTGCCTGTGATTGGCCGCCGGGAGCATGTGACCCCCCCCCCTCATCTCCTACGTCTGCCGTTGGTGTGCTGAGACACTAACAGCAGCTTCGCTCTGATTACTACAAACAGCACAACACACACACTCACACACTGTCTATTTATATCAGGGGTTAGACATGGTGAATATTATTACTGAGTAATTAAATCTGGGCGCTCAAGCATGAATGATGTGGCACATGGAGTCAAACGTGCCGCGCTGTCCTGTCAGCTGAAAAAATTAAAATAAATAAAAGAAGTGAGCGTTAAGTGACACAGTTGTGCCACCTCATCTGAAGATGATGAAACAGGATTTTCCCTTTAAATCCACTAAAAATAGCTCCTGAAATCAGGGACGGGGTCCATTACTGACCGTGATCCACCGCTACGGGACGTCTTTATGTTTTAAGGAATAAAAACTTACTTAACACACATTTAAGCTACTTTCCATTAGTTTTCCATTTCCTCCCACATTTCTATACACTCTCAAAAATAAAGGTACGAGACAGGAACATTTCTGTACCTGCAGGTACATTTTTTACAAATGTTCTCTCAAAAGTACAATATTGGTCTTTATGAGGCCAGAAGTACCTATATACTATGAAAAAGGCTCCAAAGTAATATAAAGTACAAATTTGTACCATTTCAACCCTAAGGGTACCTGCAGCATTGAAAAATGTACACAGCTTGTACAATAACTATAAGTAGCAGTACTTCTAAACAGTAGTATAATTATAGTTATTATATTATGATTTCTCATAATAATCATAGTAATAATTATATGTACAATTATTTATATATATATATATATGTGTTTGGCCTAATATTTCTATAATAATTATTCATTTATTATTAGCATCTTTGATTGTCGTCATAATCTCTATTTTATTGACTTTTATTCATCATCTTTAATTGGTTTAATTGTACTTTATTAACTCATACAGCTTGATAAGGTACAAAAATGGACCATGAAGGTACAGAAATGTCTTTCAGAAAGGAACCCCCCCAGCACCAAGCTTTGGACCCTTTTCAGTACAAACTGGTGCCTCTGTGTCTGAGTGTGTAGGAGCCTAAAACGGGCCTCGGGTGTTTGTTTTTTAATCTGAAAAGCATCCTAATCTGACAGGCTGAGGGGGGCGAACTGAAAGACTCCCAAAGACAAGTTGGTGTAGTTTTATCAGCTTTATTTAGGACCATATCCTCCCAACATTTACCTCCCATCACCCTCTGATTCTTTGTTTGTTTGTGCATTTCATTTTCTCCAACACGTGTGAGCAGATTTCTGGGTGCAGATGAGGTCTCGATGTGGTTTTCAAACTGGGGGTCGGGACCATAGAGATCCATAATCGCTAGATCTCTTATGGTGGCTTGCTGGACAGCATCACCGGCGGCCATCTTACCACAGGCAGCTTTCTCCCGGGACCTCTGGTTTCTGAATGAAGGAGATGATCTCCACAAACACAAATAATCTTATTTTAACTGAAATCTTGGCGGATTAACGTTGTTAACGTGGCTGTAATTCTGAATGCTTCAACATGCTGAAATTACAGCATTTCTTTTTGAAAAAAAGACTTAATTGTCTGATACTCAGTTCTAAGGCCGATATAGGCCGATACGATAGGTATTATATCATGCACTCCTAGTATCGGACATTGGCCACCCCATCCATATTCAACTGATCAGCCCGCTGTTTCTAAAGTCTAAAAAAAAAAAAAAAACAACTTCTTCTTCTACAACTTCTTTTTTACAGACTTTAAAATGTCTAAAGACAGTTTCTTTTAGGACATTCTGTGTTAACAGTTATTATAAACGCTCATTTGTGTAAATAACCAAATATCCCGTTTTAGGGTGTTTTGTTTCCTTAGAGAGAAGAAAATCCAGGTGGTTCGAGCAAATATCGCACATATCTATTAGTTTTGTTCGAACAACTGTCACTAAGTTTGACTTGTTGAGGTATTTTTCTGATTTTGCACAAGGAATGAATATTACATCATTTATTTTTCAGCTTTTGTCTATATCTGTATCGGTTTTTGGCTCATGAGTTTTAAAATATTGGCATATTGGATATCGGCCAAAATTCCAATATGGTGCATCCTTATTCATAATCCGTATGGCACGTTTTTAGAGAGCTATAGCAAAAATAAATAAATACATTTTTTTTAAAAAGGAGCCTACATTTATCAAATAATTTTGGGATTTTGTCGGCTGTCAATATTAGGACATTATTGTAAAGACACATCAACACACTGATTTATTATTTATTGCATAAATAACTAAGTTATTACTAATACTATGTTGAAAATCTGAATTTGTCATTATTTAAATGAGAGAAGCTGATTTTAGCACGTAGGTGTTGTCACAGCGGTGAAGCAAATCCAGCAGAATCCAACATTGATCTTCCTTGTTTATGACGTTTTTGATAGTTTTCAAGTCATACATGTAGAATTTTTATTACTGAGTACAGAAACAAGCTACTTTTCTGAAAAATCTGAATTTGGCCCTATTTTGATTAAAAAAGATCAATTTAGGTATTTGGGTGATTTTTCCACAGCTGTTACTATGATCCACCAAAATCCACTTGATCCTCCTTATTTATGAAGATTCGGACAATTTCCAAGCTTCACATTAATAGGATGGCCACAGGATGACCCGTTAGATGGCCATGACCTTCAACCAGAAAACGGTAGATTCCAGGTTTGGCTGGGTTGCTGCTGAAGGGGAGGCGTAATCTCTGGGGGTGGAACGGAGCGGGAGATCGATGCAGCATCTGCAGTGATGTGGATGCTGCACTGGTCTGTCATGGTGAAGCCTGAAGCTAAAAGCTGAAGCTGCTGATTTTCCACTCGATCTACGCTCCAGCCCTCATCTACGGTCATGAGCTGTGAGATGTGACGGGAAGAGGAAGAGGAAGAGTACGATTACGAGCAGCAGAAATGAGCATCAGGAAGCGTTTCTGGGCTCAGAGCTACAAATATAGACACCTCTCCAACACGGACGGACGGACGGACGGACGGACGGATGGATGGATGGATGGATGGATGATGATGGATGGATGGATGGAGCATGGATGGACGGATGGATGCTTGGATGGATGGATGCATGGATGGATGGATGGATGGATGAATGCTTGGATGGATGGATGGATGGATGGATGCTTGGATGGTGTGGATGGATGGATGGATGCATAGATGGATGGATGGATGGATGATGGATGGATGGATGGATGCATAGATGGATGCATGGATGCATGGATGGATGGATGGATGGATGAGATGGATGTATGGATGGATGTTGGATGATGGATGGATGGATGATGGATGGATGTTGGATGATGGATGGATGGATGGATGGATGATGGATGGATGATGGATGGATGGATGGATGGATGATGGATGGATGATGGATGGATGATGGATGGATGATGGATGGATGGATGATGGATGGATGGATGGATGATGGATGGATGGATGGATGGATGGATGGATGGTGTGGAGGGAGGAGGAGGGAGGAGTGGATGGATGGATGGATGGATGGATGATGGATGGATGGATGATGGATGTGGATGGATGGATGGAGGATGATGGATGTGTGATGGGATGGATGATGATGATGAGGATGAGAGAGAGGAGGGATGGATGGATGCATGGATGGATGGATGGATGGATGGATGGATGAGAGATGGATGGATGGATGGATGCATAGATGGATGGATGGATGCTTGGATGAGATGATGGATGGATGGATGAGAGATGGATGGATGGATGGATGCATGGATGGATGGATGGATGAGAGATGGATGGATGGATGGATGAGATGATGGATGGATGGATGGATGATGATGATGGATGGATGGATGGATGATGGATGATGGATGGATGGATGGATGGATGCTTGGATGAGAGATAGATGGATGGATGGATGGATGGATGAGAGATGGATGGATTTATTGATCAAGTTTTTTTAAAATAAAAACTAAATAAAAACTGAAACTAATCAAAAATCCAAAACTTTTATAACCTTGATGACATCATCAGCATGAACCGAACGTGATGATGTCACCAGACATGCAGCAGTAAGGACAGAGGCCACGCAGCTTACCAGCAGGGGATCAGTCCCGGCTTCTCTGGCCAATGGGAAAGGAGCCAAATGTTGATTGTAAGGAGGGTAAACCCGGGTCTGAAAACCCCGTCGCCCCGCTAAATTCAGTGGCAAAGCGGCTTCAGTTGCTGTTTCTGGTAGCGGTTTATTTAAACATTTCAACAAGAGTATTCATGATATTTCTGAATGATTTGCCCTTGAAAAATGTACGCGCAGCTCGGGAACATGTTACGCTGTTCGTGGTTTTACGAACAAGAGAAAGTTAAATCTGTGGCCGCAGGAACTGGTTCTTCTGTAAGGAAGAGGATCAGGGCCACCGAGGAAAAAAATTTAATTCGGAGAAAAAAAAGTCTTTAATCTCACAATTCTGACTTTTTTCCAGAACATTTTTTTTCAGGATCTTTTTTTTTTTTTTTTTTCCATTTCCGAAAAAGTCAGAATTCTTACTTCATCAGAAATTGGGGGAAAAAAAAACTTTTTTTATTTTTTTTTTTTTATATTCTGGAAAAAGTCAGAATTCTGGGATAAAATCAGAATTCTGACTTTTTAGGAAATTTTTAAAAATTCATGATTTTTTTTTTTTTTTTTTTTTTTTTAAATGTTCTGGAAAAAAGTTTGAATTCTGACTTTTTTTCTCAGAATTTTATCTGTTTTTCTCCAGTGGCGCTAATCCTTTTCCATAATTCTAAATTCTCGGTAGGAGCGTGAATGTTGAACTCTGTTAACTCTGCGATGGACTGGTGACCTGTCCAGGTACGTTCTGCCTCTCCAGCCCCCCGCCACCATGACTCGGCGTAAGCCGTGTGGGAGGTGGTATACGATGGCCTGTTTGCCAAATGGAGGTTTGGGGTTAAAAGGTGAGTTATAAAACTTGGAAATTTGACTTGTGAGGACATTATTTTTAGGCTATTAAAACACATGGATTAAAGGATTAACACGAGCATTATGTCATTTTTCTTCAATAAAATCCCAAACAGCATGTTAGTCTGTGACTTCAGCTTCATGTCTGACCTGCTGTCAGAGGACATCTTTAAAAACGAACATCTTATTTTATTTTATTTTTTTCTTGTTTGTTGTAAATGATTATTTATGTTGTGAAACAGCTGTTCTGACCTTTGTTGGGACTTTGCTGAAGGATTAACCCATATTCTACCAACCATTAAATGTTAAAGATTTAATATGAGTAAATATTGTGTCAGAACAAAGACAACGTGTTGGTACTGAACAGGTGGCAGATATGTAAAATAATCATCATACTTCCCACCAAACATATTTGTCGCGGCGCATCAGCTGGTTGGACCGTTGATGAGAAGATTGTGTGAACTGCAGCGTTGTTTTAAGTTTCAGACTAAACCGAACAGATTGGGTCAGAAAAGAAAATCAATTCGAGCCAAGATGTGAATCTCATTCAACAATAAGAAAGTTGTTCACTTGCCAATATATTTAGTTAGATTAGCTTTTTTTTTAATTCGCCATCTGCTGGAATATAATTAATTTAGAGTTGTGTGAAATAGTTTTTTTGTTTTTTGCATGTTTGGCACACTTTTATGTTTGAGATCATCAAACAAATTTAAATATTAGACAAAGATAACACAAGTAAAAACATAATGCAGTTTTTAAATGAAAAAAACCAAACCTCCATGGCCCTGTGTGAAAAAGTGATTGCCCCCCCCCTGTTAAAACATAAATTAGCTGTGGTTTATCACATCTTTGGAAAGCTGAGTTCAGTTTCTCCATCCACATCCAGGCCTGATTACTGCCACACCTGTTCTCCATCCAGAAATCACTTAAATAGGACCTGCCTGACAAACTGAAGTAGACCAAAAGATCCTCCAAAGCTAGACATCATGCTGCCATCCAAAGAAATTCAGGAACAAATGAGAAACAAAGTCATTGAGATCTATCAGTCTGGAAAAGGTTCCAAAGCCATTTCTAAAGCTTTGGGACTCCAGAGAACCACAGTGAGAACCATTATCCACAAATGGTGAAAACATGGAACAGTGGTGAACCTTCCCAGGAGGGGCCGGCCGACCAAAATGACCCCAAGAGCACAGCGACGACTCATCCAAGAGGTCACAAAAGACCCCAGAACAACATCCAAGAACTGCAGGCCTCACTTGCCTCAATGAAGGTCAGTGTTCATGACTCCCCCATCAGAAAGAGACTGGGGGGCAAAAATGGCTGCATGGCAGAGTTCCAAGACCAAAACCACTGCTGAGCAAAAAGAACATAAAGGCTCGTCTCAGTTTAGCCAGAAAGCATCTTGATGATCCCCAAGACTTTTGGGAAAATACTCTGTGGACTGACGAGACAAAAGTGGAACTTTCTGGAAGGTGGAGGTCCCATTACATCTGGCGTAAAAGTAACACGGCATTTCAGAAAAGGAACATCATAGCAACAGTAAAACATGGTGGTGGTAGTGTGATGGTCTGGGGCTGTTTTGCTGCTTCAGGACCTGGAAGACTTGCTGTGGTAAATGGAACCATGAATTCTGCTTCTACCAAAAAATCCTGAAGGAGAACGTCCGGCCATCTGTTGGTGACCTCAAGCTGAAGCGCACTTGGGTTCTGCAGCAGAACAATGATCCAGAACACACCAGCAAGTCCACCTCTGAATGGCTTAAGAACAACAACATGAAGACTTTGGAGTGGCCTAGTCAAAGCCCCCACCTGAATCCCATTGAGATGCTGTGGCATGACCTTAAAAAGGCGGTTCATGCTGGAAAAGCCTCCAATGTGGCTGAATTACAACAATTCTGCAAAGATGAGTGGAACAAAATTCCTCCACAGCGCTGTAGAAGACTCACTGCCAGTTATCACAAATGTTTAGTGTCTAGTAAAATATAGCCGGGCGTACTGTAGGAGCTGTATCAGCTTTTCAAATGTTCCAAAAGTCAACTACAGGCAATTTTAAACTAAATATGTCCCATCGCCACTAGAGAAACTAATCTGGTGTAAATGTTAGTTTCTTATGCGTCTAATTTCCAACACGGCAGTAAAACGTCTGACTGTACTGAACCACCGAAGCTCTCCACCAATCTCTACATGTTTTACACCCATTTCATGACGTCACCCCGAAGTTGTAACATTATGAGAAAAAAAGTTCTTATTTTACAACAAGAGTCATAAATTTACAAGAATAAAGTCTTAAATTTATGGTAATAATGTCAATTTATCAGAGTAAAGTCTCAATATTATGAGAAAAAAGTTGTCATTTTACAAGAAAAAAGTTATTTTACGAGAATAAAGTTTCTCATTTATGAGATTTACGTAATTTTATGAGAATAAAGTGGTAATTGTAAAACGTGGACAATGGAAACATGCGAGTGCGCAACACGGGTAAGATAATGTCATGCATGTTAGGGCTGGACGATTATGGAAAAAAATTATAATCACGATTATTTTGACTGATATTGAAATCACGATTAATATACACGATTATTCATTAGTTTTATAAAAATTGTTTATTGAACCACCAAAACTCAACTTCAAATATAACAAAAAAATAAAAATAAAACCGGAAATAAATTGGAAACAAGTAAAGAAGTAAAATAAGAATATTATTTAAGATAATAATAGAAATAAACATTAATACTCAGTCTACATGCATTCCTGTTCTATGGATCACCGCGAGCATCCGGGAATTTTCGCCAAATTCGTCACATCCGGATAGGTAGTAGGTGAAAACATGGCTTCGTTGCATAGGGGAGCCACTGAATTACCTGCTTCATTACTCGTCAATCTTCGTTTTTCTACTTTGGAAATACCGAGAAGTCCCGCTGTGTATGGCTGCCATAAACATATCTATCACACGGATAAGAGAATATGTTTGTTCCAGTTCCCAAAACAACAGAAAAAGTCCCGAACAACATGCTAAGTGGCTAGCTGCTATCAAGCCCATAAATGCTGACAGTTCACGCTGGAAACCATGGAAACATCTAACAATATGTTCGGATCACTTTGTGACTGATAAAAAAGCATATTGTGCTCTTACTTTTTAAACCCTGTAGTTTTTGTACAGATGATAGAAAACACCATTAAATCAGTGGATGTACAGAATCACAGCGCCGCCCGCTGTTCCCGTCTCCTCAGGACTGTTAACGATTACGTTCATCCAGATTACTGCCATCAATGTTCCCGCATAAGAATAAAAGCATAAAAAGCGGCAGAAAGGCATTTGCAGCGTTATAAACATGCACAGTCATAACCAGTAAAATACAGATGAGCTTCTAGCTGCCGGTAATTTATAGCTTTATCAATGAGAGTAAACTCCTGAGAAGTACATCAAAGAAATACCACCATTTCTTAATAATCCGGGGAAAATTAATATACTATATAAAAATAAATGGCTTGAACACGGGGCTTACCTGATGAAACCAAATACATCATGAGATCGGGAAACTGATCATCAGGCTGTTATGTACAGGTAGGTTCGTCTAACCAGGCTGTAGCAGCAGAAGATGCATCACTTAGTCCAACAGATACTAGTTTAGCTTCGATCTTCTTCTTGCGTCGGCAGTGAGACTTTCAGTATAACTGGACGTCATTTCTATAATATTTCCAAGACAGACCGGCGGAGAAAAAAAATTAAAAAGGGTGCAAAAGCAGTTTTTGAGGCTCATAGTCCATCAGACGCCGTTCAAATACGAAGGATGTTTTCACCGGGACCAGCTTCGCGGTCACATGAATTCCGGGTTGTGACGTAGGCTCGCGCTGATCCATACTTCACTGCAGTTTGCTTCCTATAACTCCACCAGCCTGTTCACTTCAGGATTAATCGATTACAGTGTTTTTATGTTTGTGAAAAGGCAAAATTGAAATCACGATTAAAATTTGATTAATTGTCCAGCCCTAATGCATGTTTAAACTTAATTTGCAGCCGACCGGTTCCAGCCAGTTCTCCACTAAAGCAGCCGTTTCCTCCAAGTCCGTCTGCTTCTTTCTGCAGATTAGATTCATTTTCTCGTAAAATAACTTTTTTCTGGTAAAATTACGACTTTATTCTCAAGTCTGTAATGTTATCTGTTAATGTGGCCCTCATACTCTGCTGTCTTTTATGGTTTTTATGGTACAGCAAATTGTTACAGAATATAAAAGTGAATAAATAAATAAAATAACGCTGAACAAACACGGCCCTGCTGTATTCTTAAACTAAAACCATCTACAGTATTCCAGCCTAATGAAGGGTGAGAAAACCACAGAAAAAAACAGCCGGAGGTGAAAAGTGAAACATCCAGAAATGTGCCTCTGACATTTGAAGTGTCGTACGCTTACGTAACGACATTAAACACAACACTAGTCTGTGCTTTCAGAGACAGCAACACTGCCGCAGCGACACGCTCCGTCCTCATGATACGGAGGCCGCCGCTCGCTCGCTCGCTCGCTCGTTCGCTCGCTCGTCGGGTCTGTGACTGGCTGTGTGAGCAGCATCATCTTCCTCATCACTCTGGGCAGCAGCGGGGCTCCGTAGCCGCGCTGGGAGCAGATGATGCAGAAGTGATGGCAGCAGCCACTCGTGTGGAAACGCTGCATTCAGTCTGTCTGATTAGATAACGTTCGACTGATGCCTCTTTGTTTGCTTGTTTTCTGCTTATTTGATTTTTCTGTCTCTGCTTGCAGAAGCACTAAAGTCAAACTGCTGAAACGCATCCGACACGAAAATAAAACCCCACAAGAAAAGCATCAGATTGCATTTTTAACCAGTCCCTTTCCCTTTTTTTCATTTATTTGTTTTAGATTTTACCAGTTCCACAGACCTCATATCTTACATAAATGGGCATTTGTTTGATTTCAGGCACTTTTGAGTTTTCTTTTTCTCAAAAATAAAATGTCACGATTCGTTGCCACACCTGGACTGTGAGTCAAAACCTGGAATTATTGATACAGTCGTCCTCAAAGTTACTCATACCCTCCAATTAAAGAAAAGGCTAAATTGACAATAGTAATTAAAATAACAAGAAACTAATAATAAATAAAAATTTACAAAATTATGATTTATTAAAATAGATAATTGATTTTGAATTGTGGTTGAAAATAATAATTAAAAAAAAAAAATAAACAAAAACTGTCCCAGACACATTAGAGCATCTTTCTCATGAACATGGACCCACATACCTGTCTACAGGTGCAGACGTCTGATTGGACGATACAGAAACACCTGATTGCAGCGATTGTCTCAAAGTGTTGCTCAATAAAATTTCAGCTTTTTAAAAATTTTTTGTGTTTGTTTTTATTTCTTTCAGATCACAATTCAAAATCAATGTCATGATTGTTATAACATTTTTATTTATTATTACTTTTTTCAATTTCATCTTATTTCACTGACAGCTGATTTTTTTCCCATCTGTAATTGTAGGGTCTGAATAATTTTGAGGTCGACTGCGTACATTAATTTAATATTTCATTGAAAAAAATGGTCAGATACTCCATAGAAACGTTTTGGTAATGACATTTTTGTAACCTTTATTTTCCCAGGAAAGTCCCATTGAGATTAAAAACCTCTTTTTCAAAAGGAATCCTTCCATTTTACAGTTTTGAGCTAACTGTGCTAAAATGGCAGAGTTAGCATGAATAATATTTTAGCTAGACAGAGCACTGTTTTATAAGAATCTGAAGTTTTTACACAAAAATCTTAAATATCTATAAACCACAAGTTGATCGGGAATGACACGTAATGAAAATATCCTACAACTTGTCAGTGTAAGTCAGGAAAAAACCTGCTGTTCCAGTATGAAACTTCTGTCTTCCTTCTGTCCAGCATGAGCTGGGGTGGCAGCACAAACTGACACAGTTAAAGAATCACATTTCAAATAGACTTTATTAATCTAAAAATGTTTACTGTGGTGGTAATGACCGCAATATTAAGGGGCAGACATATTTATTTAAAAAATAATTAATGAATAAGATATTTTTGTCAAATACAATAAGAAATCACTAATTCTGTTGTATTTTAAGGAATTTACACAAAAAACTGCACAATTGTATCATATTTTAGTAGAATGATAAAGCACTGCGTATCTAAAAACCTATTCTGGGGACAAAAAAGTAAAAAAGCTCCATAAAAATGCTTAAAAATGTTGAAAAAGGCTTTAATGAAAGTGAAATTTTAGACCGACGTGAGATATTTTGTCCTTACCACTGGTTGTTAAAACCTAGTCGACCTCAAAATAATTTATAACTTCCAATTCAAGAAAAGGCTAAATTCACAATAGTAATTCAAATAAAAAGAAATTTTAAAAAGTAATAATAAAAATGTACAAAATTATAATTTAGTGAGATAAAATATTGCTTTTGAATTGTGGTTGAAAATAATGAGAAAAAACAAAAAGTGTTGCTCAACAACATTTTAGCTTTGGAGCATCATCATGGTTGTTTACTTGTTTTATTTTTTGTGTTTTTGTTTTTAATATTTCTGTTGAACAACAATTCAGAATTAATGTCATGATTTTCATAGAATTTTTATTTATTACTTTTGTCGATTTCAACTTATTTTGCTCACAGCTGATTTTTTTCCCTTCTTTAATTGGAGAGCATTAATAATTCTGAGGAGGATATGCATTTATATATTTTTTCTTCAAATTCAATCGGGACACAAAAGGGTCCAAAATAAAAAAAAAAACATCCAAATATGGTTTTATTCTTATTAAGTTCAATAAAAATGTTGCATCATCGTGTCTAGCGTTGGACTCAAAACAGGAAACAAGCTTGTTTCATCTTTTAATTGTCGGGTTTTTTTCCATGGTCAGCATGGTTTTAGCAAACGCACGATGCCGGATTATAGAAAGAACTCTGATTTCTAACTGCTGCGAAGAATAAAAGACTCCGGTGTAACAGACGACACATGAGGCCATGCTTCCACCCGAGGGCAGACGCCATGTCTGCGTTTCAGACATAACAAGCAGGATGATGGACAGTCGTCCTCAAAATTACCCTCCAACTAAAGAAGGAAACAAATCATCTGTCAGTGAAATAAGTTAAAATTCACAAAAGTGATAAAAGAAATAAAAAAATCTATGAAAATGATGTTGATTTTGAATTTTGGTTCAAGAGAAATACTGTATTAAAAAACAAACAAGCAAAAAATAAAACAAGTAATCAAGCATGATGGAGCTCCGAAGCTAAAATATTGTTGAGCAACACTTTGATTCAATCACAGCAATCAGGTGTTTCTGTAACGTCCAATCAGACGTCTGCACCTGGTGACAGGTATGTTGGTCCATGTTCATGGGAAAGATGCTCTGATGTGTCTGGGAACATTTTTAATGAATATTTTCAACAACAATTAAAAAAGGACAATTTATTTCATTAAATTATAATTTTGTATTTTTTTTTATTTATTATTAGATAGATGAAGCTATTGAAATTGGGGGAAAAGATAACGAAACTATATATATATATATATATATATATATATATATATATATAAAACTATATAGTTTCATTATCTTTTTTTTCAACTCTTTTATATAAAAATATATATATATATATATATATATATATATATATATATATATATATATATATATATATATATATAAACATATATTTGTGTGTGTGTGTGTGTGTAAATGAAAATTTCATGTCACAGTTATTGTGACCAAAATGATCACAGTTATTATGGCAGTATTGGTGAAATCTGTTCAAAAGTATTTATACACACTTAAATCATTTCACCAAGTTTGAATAAAAAACAGCAAAATCGTACTAAACATGATGATGTTCTGCTGGCAGAAAAATGAAATAACATGTAAACATCAAACATATAATATTTGCTTGAAATAAACTAAACTAAACATAAAAATGTTCATTAAAGATGCATCTCATGACCATAAGAGGGTTCCTCGCTTTATGCAACATTGTAGATAAGAACCAAGAATACTTCTCTTCACATTCAGAGCTCAGGACCTGATCTAGAACTGGTCCAGAAGGAAACATTAACCGTTTCATGACCTTAGTAGAAACCACATGTTCATATCTCAGTAACACGACCAGATTAAATAAGACAGGAGTTCCCAAGTCTGGTCCTCCAGAGCTACTGTCCCGCACATCTTGGTTGCATCTCTTCTCAAACCCACCTGAATCACATGAATGTCTCGTTAGCAGCCTCTGCAGAGCTGGATGACGTGCATGAGGGAATCCGTCATTTGATGATGGGCGGGTTCTAAAAACTGCAGGATTGCAGCTCTCCAGGACCGGACTTGGGCGTCTCTGATGATCAGATAATGCGGCAGAAACGTTAAAATAATACCGTAAATTTGGGCTGGACGATAGTTCAATATCGATATATATCGATCAATAAAAGATTTTTCAATAGAAAAAAAAGAGGGTCAACAAAAGTTCGATATAGAAACAGAGTTTTCCGCTGAAGCGTATCGGGTAGCATGATGCTACAGTCACTCCTTCCACCAAACCATCACAAACGCAGACCCGGGCAAAGGCTGAATTAGAATAGGGGATTATCACGCTTACCGGAAGTTCCCGGATTTTGGCACTTCCTCTTCCGGGCCATGTTAACGACAGCCGTTCCTGCTCTGTTATACTGTTTAAATCGGATAAACTCCAAACATACTTAAGTTTTCATTCTAGACTGAAGTGATACTAAGGATAGAAGTGGATCAAAGCGATCGATTCGCCGCGGTGAAGGGCCGAACTTTACAATAAAACACACGTTTGTTTGTCGCCGGTGGGGCACAACACCGGCACTTCACAGCATGCTAGCATTAGCCAGCTAGCGTTTACTGACGTGCTTAACATTGTGTGTCTTAAAACACACAAACA
Source organism: Atherinomorus stipes (assembly GCA_023101725.1). Taxonomy (NCBI): domain Eukaryota; kingdom Metazoa; phylum Chordata; class Actinopteri; order Atheriniformes; family Atherinidae; genus Atherinomorus; species Atherinomorus stipes. The sequence continues at coordinate 76,476 of JALJCO010005549.1, forward strand.
TCTGAAAATCGGGTCTGTACCCCCCCCGTTTCCAGTGGAACAACTGGGGACTGCCAAGAAAGGAGACATTTTCAGATGCTTGTGTGTTTTCAGCCGCACAAAGTTAGGCATGTTAATCGAGCTGGCTAATGCTAGCCTGCTAACAGTAGTCCACCAGCTACTACTCTGTTAAACTTTGTAAATCGGATAAACGCCAATGCCAAGTTTTCATTCCAGACTGAAGTGATGCTGAGGAAGAAGTGGATTAAAACGACCGATTCGCCGCGGTGAAGGACCGAACTTTATAATAAAACGACACACGTTTGTTTGTAGCCGGCAGTCTGCGCACAGTCATGTTAGCAGGTTAGCATTAGCCAGCTTGATGACGTGCCTAACTTTGTGCGGCTGAAAACACACAAGCATCTGAAAGCGTCTCCTTTCTTGGCAGCCCCCAGTTGTTCCACTGGAAACGGGGGGGTACAGACCCGATTTTCAGATGTTTGTGTGTTTTAAGACGCACAATGTTAAGCACGTCAGTAAACGCTAGCTGGCTAATGCTAGCATGCTGTGAAGTGCCGGTGTTGTGCCCCACCGGCGACAAACAAACGTGTGTTTTATTATAAAGTTCGGCCCTTCACCGCGGCAAATCGATCGCTTTGATCCAGCTTTTGATCCAGTATCACTTCAGTTTGGAATGAAAACTTAAATATGTTTGGAGTTTATCCGATTTAAACAGTATAACAGAGCAGGAACGGCTGTCGTTAACATGGCCCGGAAGAGGAAGTGTCCAAATACCGGGAACTTCCGGTAAGCGGGATAATCCCCTATTCAGTGTTAGTGTGATCTTTATTATTAGGGCTGGGAAAAAAATATCCATACACTGAAATATTGCGATATTTTCGTATGCAGATTTCATATTGATATTTAAAAACGTTCTATTGATCTATTTAACCAACGAAATATACCAAGATTTCATCGTTCCGTTACGAAATCTTGCGAGATTTCACAAAAACCTGTGAGATTTCGTAATAGAACGACAAAATCTCGCAAGATTTCATTGGTAAAATAGATCATTACCGCGTTTTTAAAGATCAATATGATATCAGCATGTGAAATATCGCCATATTTCAGTGTATCGATATTTATCACCGTATACCGTGGCGGACCGGCCATGGGGAGCACCGGGACATTTCCCGGTGGCCTGGCCTGTCGGTCCGGTCTGAGCTTTAATAATCCGTCGCTGCAGTCCCGTTGAAGCTCATGAAACTCAGACGCAGGCAGAAATGTTGACCCCCCTCCATGTTTCTCACTCTCTCTCTTTTTGAGACTGTCACTGCTGCAGACGCCCCGCGATGAATATTGAAATCCGTATATATTTTATTTAACATCTAAGCAGGTAAAAAAAAAAGATGGAGATCAGGAAAATATGAACATAACCAGTGCGTGTGATATAAAACGGTCAGTTTCTGAATCCAAAAATCTGGGAAATCATAGGTGGCTTTTGGATTTATTTCTTTATTTTTAACAAAGATGGAGAAAGGAGCAGTAGCAGAACTGTGGTTAGCATGAATGCTCCTGCGGTTACGGCAGTGGTGGACAGCAGCAGCAGCGAGGAAACACAGCAGGAACCTGCAGGTACAGTTTCAGTTCAAACCAAACATGCTGATCGTTTTAGAACAATCAGAATAACCTGTTAGATTATAAATATGCTGAGTATCAAGTTTTCGTGGATGATGGTGTCACTTAATTTGATTTCCGATATGGCTAACTGTACAGACTGCACATTTAACCATGTTGTAGCTGATGAAGTAGTTTCAGTTTATGTGATTTGCATGCAGCTTGTTGCAGCACAACGACTGTTTATTTTGGAAGAGAAAGAAAGAAAAAGCTGTGCGGCCACATGTGGAGCCTTTGTTTTCTTATTTTACACTGGAACACCACCCAGCCTCATTCACTCTGAGTGTTCTGCGTTAATTTGGTGATGTGGCCTGGGATGGTATCGAATTCCCGGCCTGAATCATGGTCCCAGTCCGCCCCCGACTGTTTAAGTAGGTCATTTAGCAAAAGCTTAAACGGCCAGGGCTGCACCTAAAATGGCTTTTTTTTCTTTTTGTGTTGATAAATATTGATGTCTATTGATACAGATTTATTTTTATCGATAATCTTTTCTTCCGATATCGTCCAGTCCTTCCATAAATGAAAAAGCTTTCACCCAGACATCAGGTTTTGTCCGCCGAATCTCCGGAGCTTCCCTGCAGGACCTTTTTCCTCCGTGTTTTCAGAGGCAGCTGCATCTGAGGGACCGATATCGCTGTGATAATCACGGTTTTATCATAACTGAAATCTGAAACGGTGATGCTCATTGTCAGGGAATTATGTCCCAATTTGCCTTTTTCAGTCTCTCCAAAAAGTTGTGATGCTGCAATTGTAACTATAAAAATAAACACAAAGAGGTGAAATATATACAACACAAAATGTAACAATCTCACATTTCTTATCTCAGCAGGAGAACGAGGTTTGCTGCTTCAATAATTTGGCTTTGGGTGAATTTCTGTTAGTATCTGTAATTGGAGCATTGCAGCTTTCTGGAGGGACTGTTTTTTATTTCATTGCTTCTCTATGTGCAATGACAATAAAGGCTTTCTATTGGTTATTGCTACATCCCTAATATATATACATTAGAAATGCAAATTTAAAAAAAAGGAAAAAAGGAAAAAAAAAATTTATCTACATATCAATCACAGTATATTATATATATATATATATATATATATATATATATATATATATATATATATATATATACTTTATATATATATATATATATATATATATATATATATATATATATATATATATAATTAAGAAAATGTTTAAGGAGACCACAAATGACTTATTCTCATGACTTCCATATAATCTGACTCTCTGAAACTGCACAGGCTCACGGATGTTTACTTCAGTAAACCATAGTTCAAATTACGGGTGGGTTTGGGGGGTTTGACCCCCCCGATTAAGACCCCATCCCCCCTGAAAGAGGTGCAAATAACAGACTGGGGGGGTTGCAACATGTAACTTTATCTGCAATCATAAATACAACAATGAATGAAAGACTTTATATTTATGCCTGTAAGATGCTTGTAGTGAAATGCCCCCCCCCCCACTGGCACGAACTGTACAACCTTACTGTCCATCTGCTGACACTGGCTCAAGTCCTCAGAGCGGGAAGAAGAAGAAAAAAGTCCCCCATGCAAGTAGATGAATGTAAATAACTCTTTACTGTGACTATTACAATTTTTTAGTTTCTCATTTTCAGAGATTTTATTTTTCCCTTTCAGTAACAGGTGATCAGGATTTTGCACCGTTTCTTTTTTTTTTCTTAGCTTCCAGACGTTGTGGATCAGGTAATGTGGAAGTATTTAAGAAAGGGTGGATCGATCGATGCAGGTTTTTTTTTTTATAAACCCAAACAGCCCAAACATCATGTTGAATTGACAACAGAAATATAATTCAGATTTTTGCATGTTTGTAGTGTTTTTTTGTATGTTTGTGAATTAGCATACCACATTCTGTTAAACTATTACATAATTTTAATATTGGTGTTTTAGAAAGGCTTTTGCCTTTTTGATGTTAGCTTTAGAAAAAAACCCTTACAGGAATTTTCACTCAGGCAGACGTGTAATCTATTTGGGTTGTTTTACACATATTGGATATACTGTACATCCTTGTGTACTGAAAGCTGACCAATTTTAGTAGTTTAAATTCATATCTACTTTAATAAACTATACCTAGACTTCATTCACAGAGCCGACGTGAGCAAGAAGAAGTCAGACATGAGGCTCTATTTAGGTGCCAATAAAAGAGTAAGTTGAATCTTAGGACTTAATAAAACAGCCTGCTTTGTGGTTGTTATGCAGCGTAATACTGAGCATTATTGCATGAATAATGATGACTTTACATGTGCTGCTGTATTAAGGAGACAGAAGGGGGGGTTGAGGACGGGAGAGCGAACCTACGGGACTGTTGAGTTGTGGAGAATACTACAAAGATACTGTAAAGATGAAGAATATAAGACTTCTGTTAACAGAAGCACGCGCATTCCCTTTAGAACCTGGAGAAAATATTGACCCCCCCAATTCTTAATGTTTAATTCGGACCCTGCAGTAAACTGATTATATTCACAAATGAAATAATTGTTTTGAATATGAAAAGTGTTTAAATGTGACATTTTTAGCAGCTTATTTCTCCTTCATCCTCCGACAGCAAACACATTTAAAACAGAAACTAAACCTAATAAATGAGTCAACGTCAGGCTGCGGTGGCCGAGGTGAAGCAGAGAGGCTTCCTCCTGCTGCATCCCCCCCATACCAGCCCATCTGCGAGTCTTTGGTGGACTCTTAAATCCCTGAAGAGGGATCATGTCATGTGTGTCATCCACATCTACCGGAGCTCCCCACTGTGGATAATCCGTGGCCACAGGCGAGGACAGAGACATGGATATATACTGGTAAATAACGTGTTCATCTATTGGCTCGTCTCACCCTACAACCGAGGGACATTTCAACCGAACAGCTGAAGATCTCAGCCTGCTGTCAGCTCTGTGAAGTTGTCTCATTTCAGCTGAAGGAGGCACGCCGTCCACAACCCACGGCCTCACGTTTACAGATGCTGATTCGCAGCTGCAGAATAGTGAAGGGAGCACCTGAGACCCCCCTGAAGATGCACGAGCATCACCTACGAACGGCAGAAGCGTGACTCTGTCTCCTGGATATCTTCCTCGCTGCTTCATCGAAGCCTCACCTGCACACGAGCGTGCACACAGCTTTTCCTCTCAGCTAACAGCCCGTAGGCGACCTGCGACCCTCCTCCCAACCTGGCTTCAATCTGGGGCTGCGCCATGGTGGAAAAAATCATTATCACCATTATTTTGATCAATGTGGAAATCACGATGATTCAAACGACACCCAACAAATTGCCTAACCTGACTCCCGCCACCTGGTATTTGCAATACCATCTGGGGAGGGAGTTAACCCGATGTCATTTCAAATTAGTCTTTTTTTTCTAAAACTCTTGCATGTGATTGGATAGAAGATCTGTCCGTCATCTTGACTGACAAGCTACTTCAGCCACTCACGTTGAACCGAATGACGCAACCCGTGACGCAACTCAGAGCGACACCAGAGCCACCACGCATAGAGGATCGAGTTATCAAAACATGTTATCAAGCTCAAAAAGCTTCAGTCAAACAACATGGCGGCGGCGGGAAGAGTACGAGCGGTGTACAGTTGTGAACGACTTTTGTCGAATGTGCAAAGAAAACACTGAAATAACTGACTGACTACACTGCTGTCGCCTGTGCTTCTACATCACATCCGGCCAAAACGCCGCCCATCCTTCAAAAGTCCCACCCGCGATTAGTGATTGGCTCCTATTATTCTCTAACCAGACGAAATCACCTATAACTGTCGCCTTACTCAGATGGAGTGCGTGAGGGAAAGGGAACGCCCCCGCGTGTACTTGTTGAACGCACCCAGATGATGTAAATCAGGTTACAAATTGCCTGGATGGAAGCCACTGAAATTAACATTCACTTAAGAACTCTTACAAATTCAGCGTTCCAACTCATTTCTAGAAGTTGTTTTCCAGGAATTTTCCAGGACATTATCAGGACTTTTCCAGCTGCTAAAGTACGAGTCAAGTTATCATAACAGACTAATAACTTCCACCACAAGCTTTTGGAGGAGTGTTCTACAATTATACTCTTTTATATTCAAGATAAAGCTGCAACGAAGCTGCGATGAAACGGCATGGAAGCAGTGACAAAACGGTGATGGAGCAGCAGCGAAGCACAGACAAAACGGAGGCAAAGCAGAGATAAAGCTGTGACGAAGCTGTGATGAAACGCGACAAAACGGTGATGTAGCGGCAACAAAGCTGCAACAAAACTGCAATGAAATGGACACAAAACGGTGATGAAACAGCGACGTAGCGGCGACGAAACGGCAACGAAGCTGCGACAAAACTACGACGAAGCTGCAAAGAAGCTGCAACAAAACGGCGAAGTAGCGGGGAAGTAGCAGCGATTTAGCGGCGATTTAGCGGCGATGTAGCGGCGACATAACGCTGATGTAACGGTGACGTAATGGCGAAGTAACAGCAACGAAACGGCGATATAGCAGCGGCGAAATGGCGACGAAGCAGTGACGAAGCAGCGACGTAATGGCGACATAATGACGACAAAATGGCGACAAAACGGCGACGAAGCAGTGATGAAGCAGTGACATAAGGCGAAATAACGACGACATAGCGGCGACGTAGCGGCGACGAAACGGCGACGAAGCAGTGATGAAGCAGTGACATAAGGCGAAATAACGGCGAAATAACGACGACATAGCGGCGACGAAACGGCGACTAAGCAGTGATGAAGCAGCGACATAAAGGCAACATAATGGTGACATAATGGCGAAGAAATGGGGGAAAAAGGGCAATGAAACAGCGACAAAACGGTGATGAAGCAGCGACGAAGCAGTGATGAAGCGGTGACATAACGGTGACATAACGGTGACATAACGGTGACATAACGGTGACATAACGGCGACATAACAGCGACATAACGGTGACATAAGGGCGACATAACAGCGATGCAACGGCGACAAAGCAGCGACATAACAGCGACATAACGGCGACATAAGGGCGACATAACAGCGATGAAACTGCGACAAAGCAGCGACATGGTGGCATAACAGCAACATAACTGTGATGAAACGGCGACGAAATGGTGACGAAGCAGTGATGAAGCAGCGACATAACTGTGACGAAAGTGCAACATAGCGGGAACGTAGCGGAGATGAAGCAGCGACAAGAGAGAGAAAAAATCCTTTTCCAGGATATTTTACACTTTTTCTCACATTCCATGTGTTTTCCATGACTGGAAAAATGTTCAAGCATTTTCCAGGTTTTCCAGGTGTTCCAGGACGTGTGGAAACCCTGAAATTGTGTAAAGAAAAAAAAATGGTCCCAACTCGATGATAGGGATTTGGAGATTGTTTGACACAAAAATTGAAATCAGGATTAATTTTGGATGAATTGCACAGCCCTACTTCAACCCTTTCACACCCAAAGAAACACATGTGGGACAGAAACACGAACTCATGAACCAAGTATGAAAATATGGTCCAAGTCATTAAAATAAAGCATTTCTAAATGAAACATCTTACTTTCTCTCATTCTCTCCCACTCACATTTCAATTGAACATCATCAAGAATCTGTTTACTTGCATTTCATACATTCATTATCATTAATCACGGAGACATTTGTTCAGGATGAGTCAGAGTGGTATTAACGTGGAGGTGATGTTTCCACGAATGTGTGTGTGAAGTGCAATTATAAGTCGATCCTCCCCTCCGGCTGCTTCGATGAGCACGGTGAAGGGAAGCGGCAGCAGTGCAGGCTGGGAACACCGAGAGGGATTAATTAGTATTCTCAGAAGAGTTTACATATATTTGATTAATTCGGGCCCTCACAGTGCTTCCATTTTAAAGTTAACCGCTCCACTCCAGGGCTAAACAATTAGCTTACGTAAGCTCATCTGAGTCTTGCATTTCCATGACACAGACCTCCAGCCAGCTGAGCAGCTCAGCTGAAAACCCTCAATTATCCAACGTCAATGAGGAAATGCTTTTCTATTTACTCGAGCGTTGGCTCTACGCTCACGGCTCCGGTTAATGACCCGTTCAGCCCAGGTTTAAAATAACCCATGGAAGGAGTGAATCGTGGGGGGGGGGGCTTTGTTAAGGGGTTTCAGATCATTAATGCTGACATACATGATATTACCAAAAGTATCATCTCACCTGCCGTGACTCATCTGAGCCTCAGTAACGTCCGTTCCTGATCCGTCGGGTTCAGGATGACTTTGGTCCACCTTTGCAGCTAGAACAGCTTCATCTTCTGGGAATTCTGTCCACAAGGTTTAGGAGTGTTTATGGGAATCTTTGACCATCTTCCAGAAGCACATTTGTGAGGTCACACTGATGTTGGACCAGAAGGCCTGGCTCTCAGGGTGTGTTCAGACCAAACGTGATTTGGGCGTCAAGTTTACGTGCAAAGTCAATGGCCGACGCGCGTCGAGGAGGCGTCCAAAACTCTGCGACGCGTTATGCGCGTTGAGTTTTAAGATTTTAAGCATTTGACACGTGCCAACGGCGGCAGACGCTGGAGTTGGAAAATCTGAACTTTGGTGTCTTGATGCGGGGCGTCGACCAATCAGAGCGACTCAATGTCATGACACAGACAAACATTTCCTGACAGGACGGGAAACACCCAGAAGAACCAGGGGAACCTCCTCTCTATCTGAAGACAGAGGAGGATAAACTGTGATCTGCGTCCGGTCCCGGTTTCTGAACGGCGGTTTGATGACCTGCTGTCCTGATGGGATGTACTGGGCTGATAATGCTGCCCCGCATCGGGACAGTGGGACGTTAAACTGGGCTGATAATGCTGCCCCGCATCGGGACATCGGGACGTTAAACTGGGCTGATAATGCTGCCCCGCATCGGGACAGCGGGACGTTAAACTGGACTGATAATGCTGCCCCGCATCAGGACAGCGGGACGTTAAACTGGGCTGATAATGCTGCACCGCATCGGGACAGCGGGACGTTAAACTGGACTGATAATGCTGCCCCGCATCGGGACAGCGGGACGTTAAACTGGACTGATAATGCTGCCCCGCATCGGGACAGCGGGACGTTAAACTGGGCTGATAATGCTGCCCCGCATCGGGACAGCGGGACGTTAAACTGGGCTGATAATGCTGCCCCGCATCGGGACAGCGGGACGTTAAACTGGACTGATAATGCTGCCCCACATCGGGACAGCGGGACGTTAAACTGGACTGATAATGCTGCACCGCATCGGGACAGCGGGACGTTAAACTGGACTGATAATGCTGCACCGCATCGGGACAGCGGGACGTTAAACTGGGCTGATAATGCTGCCCCGCATCGGGACATCGGGACGTTAAACTGGGCTGATAATGCTGCCCCGCATCGGGACAGCGGGACGTTAAACTGGGCTGATAATGCTGCCCCGCATCGGGACAGCGGGACGTTAAACTGGGCTGATAATGCTGCCCCGCATCGGGACAGCGGGACGTTAAACTGGGCTGATAATGCTGCCCCGCATCGGGACAGCGGGACGTTAAACTGGGCTGATAATGCTGCCCCGCATCGGGACAGCGGGACGTTAAACTGGGCTGATAATGCTGCCCCGCATCGGGACATCGGGACGTTAAACTGGACTGATAATGCTGCCCCGCATCGGGACATCGGGACGTTAAACTGGGCTGATAATGCTGCCCCGCATCGGGACAGCGGGACGTTAAACTGGGCCGGATCACCAGCTCAGCTCCTGGAGTAAATGATGAAACTCGTCACACTCAGAACACCTGGAATCATCTGGTGAACCAGAGACGGAGCAGAGACGCCCGACAATGAGGTTCCCTGCTTTAGCGCGGCGTGCGCGGCTTGGCTGGACATCCCTCGATGCGCGTCGGGGGCCTCAAGATGCTAGAAATCAAGCGTCTGACATTATAGTGACACATCATCCAACTTTGGGCGTCAGGTGCGTTTTTGATGCCGAAATTGCGTTTGGTCTGAACACACAGTCAGTCTCCGCTCTAATTCATCCCAAAGCTGTTCTATGGGGTTGAGGTCAGGACTCTGTGCAGGCCAGTCCAGTTCCTCCACACCAGACTCTGCATCCAGGTCTTCATGGACCTGCTTTGTGGTGCACAGTCATGTTGGAAGAGGAAGGGACCAGCTCCAAACTGGTCCCACAAAGTTGGGACATGAAATTGTCCAGAATGTCTTGGTATGCTGAAGCATTCAGAGTTCCTTCCACTGGAACTAAGGGACCAAGCCCAGCTCCTGAAAACACCCCCACACCATAATCCCCCTCCACCAAACTTTACACTTGGCACAATGTAGTCAGACAAGTACCGTTGTCCCGGCAACCACCAAACCCAGACTCCTCCATCAGATTTTCAGATGGAGAAGCGTGATTGGTCCTCCACAGAACGCCTCCACTGCTCTAGAGTCCAGTGGCGGCTGCTTTCCACCACTGCATCCACGCTTTGCATTGCACTTGGTGATGTATGGATGGATGCAGCTGGTCGCCATGGAAACCCATTCCATGAAGCTCTTTGTCACTGTTCTTGAGATCTGAATCTGAAGGCCACATGAAGGTTGGAGGTCTGTAGTGGTTGACTCTGCAGAAAGTTGGCCACCTCTTCTCACTATGAGCTTCAGCATCACTGACCCGCTCCATCAGTTTACGTGGACGAACTCTTCATGGCTGAGTTGCTGTCGTTCCCAGACAAAAGTAATAATACATAAAAATTCTATGAAAATCACAGCATTAATTTCAAATTGTGGTTCGAAAGAAATATTTTTTAAAAAACACACAAAAAATAAAACAATTAAATTAAACAATTAATGGGGCTCCGAAGCGAACGACCGTAAATCTCCTTTAAGCTCCATCAGATCCAGAGGATCTCTCAGCCCTATGCATTCCCATCCGAGCACTTCACTCTCTGCATGGATGAAGTGGAGGCGCCTCCCCTGCTCTCCACGCTTTAACCTCCACTGACACTCCAAACCGTTTTCAAATTCACTGCTTCAACTTCAACCCCATAAATCCAGATAACGACGTCTCATCCAGCTTACACCTGAAATTCTGACATATTCTGTGGCAAACTGGACCTTTATCTGCATCCCTGCACATTTATGTAACATGAAAATGCCTTTCAACCAAAAGCGCACGTGTTTGCTCACGAACGTGACTCATAAGTGACAGAGTTTGAGTGTGAGGGAAGTTCAAACTTCGCCTGTGGACACCTGTGCTCCTCTGCCTACGTCTGCACCTCCATACAGGAGATTGGGTCTTATGCAACTGGAGGCTTAAATCCTGCACATCAGCAGCAGAGATTACAGCGGGGGGGGGGGGGGGGGGGGGGGACTGGTGGTCAGAGCAGCGGAAATCTGAGGAAGAGCAAAGATTTACATGCATGTAACTGCGGATGACAATCTATGAGAAACTTTCAGGATGAGCGGTCACATGTCGACTTTTTTAAAAAGGTGCATGAAGATATTTCCATGCGTCTTTTCTAACGAGATGAAGCCCGGTCCCACAAACATGCAGCCGGTTTTATGAGATGATGTGGTATTTTTGTGTTCATATTAAGAACTGTGTGTCCTGGCTGTGCTGTCCGGCAGTTTCTGCTTCGCTGCTCATTTAGTCCAAACAGAGAGCAGATAACTGCTCCTTCCTTCATCTTTCCTTTTTCTTCTTTTTTTAATCGTTAAAGTCATGCAGTCAGATTGATCTTTTTGCCGTTTTTAATCTCTTCACAGTCACGTTTTATTTATTTTTTAGTAACTTCATAGTAAATTATAAGAATAAGTATGTGAAAATAATCTTAAAGGTACAGTGTGTAAAAAATCTAAGGTCAACAGCAGAAAAATATGATATATAATTCAAAATGTGTTTCTATTGATGTGTAATCGCTGCACTAGAACAACTGTTATCTGTTTATTTTCTTAGAATAAGTCATTTATATCTACTTGTTGGGGGGTGCACATATGGAGGCTGCCATATTTGTTCCACCATTTTTGTTACGGTGTCCCTAACGGACAAAACAATGTGTGTGAGATGAGAACCCTCTGATCTTTAAAACTGCTGTAGCAGCTTTGTTTAACGGCAGTTAGAGATCAGAAATGTTTTAAAAGACATAAAAAGTAGTTAGTCATAGCTACACCTGAGACACTACATCCACTCACAGATGGCAACATTTTTATGTCTGGGAGAGTTTTGGCCACTATCGGCCACCGTACATTCACATATAAAGTCATCTGAAAGAAAACATCTTTTCTTCAGTACCCATCTTTACCACTAGATGTCAGTAATTCTTACATACTGTACCTTTAAGTATTTTCTCATTTAACTAAACATTGAAATGTTTGTTTATTCATGTATATTTTGCAATCAATACCTTCATTTTGATGTTTTACTTTTTCTTTTGGATGTAAATTTCAGTGTTTTAAAGGGGAATATGTCTTTTTTTTTTTTTTAACCTGAGGTGTGTTTTCATGTCCTTTCATATATGTGAGTGATGGAGAAAGGAATTTTCCAGATAGCTCCAGTATTTATACAAGCAGGCAGCCTAGCAGCAGCTAATGATAAGTATGGGGCATCTGGCCCCGCATCTAAGTTCACCCTAAAAACCTGATATTTTGCACACTAAAGGGCTCAGATTGTCTCACCCACCAGCACAAGGCGAGAGGTAATACAGAACCCATCACTGATGGTTAATGACTAAATAAGCAGTAAATAATGGTGTTTTTGACTCGTCTTAAGTGTAAATGATTGTTTTCCTCCGACCGTCTGAACCTTTACATTCAGGTTCTGTAGATGTGATGCAAATGAAGCTTCTGCAACTTTATTCCTTATTTCTAATCTCAGATGTGTTCAGGAGCATTTGTTGGTGGACGTTTCAGGTGAAACCAAAACTCATCAGGAGGAAACAGAATACTGCGGCTTTTAAAAAAAAAAAAACTTATTCTTTTACACATTTATTGTTTTTGTGGCTCTTCTTTCATTCTGTGCGGTCGCTAAAAATAAACTATCATTGGCTGTAAAGAGATAAAAACCAGCACAAAGGGATTAAACTGGGTAAAGCCAGTCATGTAGTGTCTCTTAATGGCTTTGGGACTGTATGATCGGCATCATGACTGTTCTTTAATGTGAGGTATTTGTACCAAACAGACGTATGTAAATCCATGTTCAGACGAGCGTCGCTGAGCAGAGGAAAGAAACAAGCCTCCATCATCATCCGGGATTATGTCGGGAAACGTTCAGGAAAGTTTCTGGAAGTTCTGCGTTCAGTTTCTCTCTTATTCCAGGAAAGAAACCAGGATCTGGACGTGGGGCTGAAATAATGTCATTAATTATGTGGTGGAGAGACTCCAGGTCCACGCCCCCACCTCATGAAACCGGTCTTGGTTTGATCTGTATTCAACCGAATCACTTACAGTTGAACAACTAAAATTTTCTCAGATACATGACATGATTCCATGAGATCATTTATTTGTCATGTATGTGAAGCTGCACACACAAGATGGGAAACAGGCCAATAACTGGTGGAGTAAAAACCGGCTCAAGTCAGGGCTCCACTAACTTTTTTCACTAGATGAACAGGGGCCCCTAACTTAATTTTGTAGGAGCGTAAGCATAAACTTTCGAGGCGCACATTGAAATAAACTTGCAAAGCAAATATTTACATTTTCTCTCATTTACACTGAATTAAAGTTAAATATTTGAACAATAAATGCGGCAACTACAATGTTCACCGGTCACGGCACATTTTATGTTTCTGACTGGCTGTTTTTACTGTCATGTTTTATTTGTGTGGTGTTCGTCTTATCAGCAAATTTCGCATTTCCTTTATGTTGTGGGTAGTGGTGCAATGGATCAATGACCTCATGGTTCAAATCGGTTCACGGATTTTGTGTCATGGATCGGATCAATTTTCAGATCAGCAAAAAAGGAGAGAAAAAGTACAAGACAAATTTACCTCTATTTATTTATTTCCATATTTTTGCCCATAAAACATTCAACGCAATTATAAAAATAAATTACCGTATTTTCCAGACTATAAGTCACACTTTTTTTCATAGTTTGGCGGCTTGTGCGACTTATATATCAAAATATATACAATTTAGCATATTTTTAAGTCTCAATTCATATTGACTGGCATGAGCCAAGGAGTAAATATTATCGTCTAATGTCAAAAGAAGGCGCTTTAGGCTTGTGACAACTATTTTCTGCTCCAAGGGCAAAAATCCCAAAATAGCCTCATCTCAGTGAGAGGAGTTCATTTTGGGCATCTGTCTGTACGGTGGAACAAATCCTCAAAAAACATGTTTCTCCTTTTTCATTATGATGTTTATGATCATTTACAGGCGTTAACTCTGGAATTGGACTGATTGGGTCATTTTTAGCAGTAACAAGCAGGATATGAAAAATTAGAATTTTTTTTCCATAAATAAATACGACTAATAGTCCGGTGCGACTAATGTTTTTTTCTTGTTCGTGATGCATTTTTTGACTGATGCGACTTATAGTCCGGAAAATGCGGTAATTTATAAAGAAATTATAATGGGACCAGGAACAGATGACAAAATTGCAACGTTGTGAGATTGTCGCCAGTTCACGTGATAACAATCATGATAAAGAGGGCTGGATAAAAGTTCAGTGGTCCATGATGAAAAAAATCCAGTCAAAAGTCAAAGTCAACTTTATTGTCAAATGTGCCCCATGTTAGACATACAACACAGATGAAATTACAGTCCTCTCATACTCACGGTGCATATAATGAAATATAATAAACTATGAGATAATCCCCCTGACCGACTGACTTCTAATCTGGTGTCACTGGTTTAAACATAATGTATCTACAGTATAATCCACCCATTGCAAATCAGTAGGGGCTTTTATTTTGAAATTCACCAAATGCTTTACACCGCTCCCGTGTCTGATTTCCTGTCTAGCCCTAGTTACACTACTGAGAGATTGACACGTTGTGGAGGCATACTCTGTCGTAAATACACCCGACACTGCAGTGAGATGCTTATGACGGACAAAAGGGTTAAAAAAAAACAAAACTTCTCAAGCAACACTGAAAGAGGCGACCACGACGTTGGCATTACCTGTAAGTTTATTTTCTAAACGCTGTCATGTCTGATAAACATAGATCACTGTCTGAAGAACCCATGATGCTAACAGATAGCCATGAGCAACATCTGACCGCTAGCTACAGGCAGGTTGACCTGTTTCTCTGAATAAGATTACTGTATAGCCAAATAAGGTTGCAGCCTATCAAGAATTAAGTGTACTTGGTCTCCGAGCAGATCATATCAATACTGTACCCAACCCTTTTACTGAGGAGGGAAATCTAGCATTTGAAAGATGTTTTCTTTCACATTTTCATATTCCAGCACTGTTGTGAACGCATGGTGGCTGCTAGTGGCCAAAATTCTCCCAGACATAAGGATGTTTTCATCTGGATCGGTGGTCTCCGGTGTAGCTGTGACTGGACTATGAGGAACTACTTTTAATGTCTCTTAAGACATTACTGATCCCAAACAGTCTCTAACTCCCATTAAACAAAGCTGGTACAGCAGTTTTAAATTTCAGGAGGTTCTAACTTCACACACATTGTTTTGTCCATTAGGGACACCGTAGTAAAAATGGTGGAACAAATATGGCAGCCTCCATGTATGTGCACCCCCCCAACAAGTAGATATAAATGACTCATTCATAGAAAATAAACCTATAACAGTTATTCTAGTGACGCGATTACGCATCAGTAGAAACACAGTTTGGATTATATATTACATTTTTCTGCCATTGACCTTTAATTTGTTTTTTTACGCACTGTACCTTTAAATTTTAAAAGATCTTTAAACAATTGATGTATCTATTCAACCTCACTTTAATTTTTTAAGAGCTGCCAGACAAGACAGATGTTTTCTGCATCTTTTTTCCATCTTTGAATGTTTGGTTTCTAGAAGCCGCGTCAGATAGCGTTAGCTAGTGTTAGCTAGCCCTGCACCCTGCGCTCTCAGCTCTGCCTCATTACTTTCATTTAGAAAAACGTACTCAGTGGATAATTGGGCTAAGTTATAACATTTTAGCGTTGAGACCACTTTCCTCTTCATTATTTTGTTTTAAATACTTCTTCATAACTTTCGCCACAGGTTAGCGGCTAGCAAAACGTCTTAGAGTTTGCTGAACAACCACCTGACACATTACCACCGAGAGGTGGAAAGCTGCGTTGCAACTAGGCTTCAAGTTATGTGCTTTTACAGCTCTCCAGGTGGTATTACAGTTTTCTGAGCAGACCAGATGACAGATCACTCATTACATCTCAGAAATGTAACAGAAATATTCAACAGCTTTAGCTGAAGCATTTTGCACTAGTGGATCTTTGACAAAGCTAAAACTAGAGGTGGCCAGATACATCCAAATATCAATAATACTGGTATAGATATTGATCGATACGATTGCAATAACATCAATAGTTTAATGTAAGTCTTGAAAACTGTCAGAATCCTCATTGATGAGGAGGATAAAGTGGGTTTTGGTGTGTTCAGCTCACCACTGAGAAAAAAACCCAAACAAAATTAGCTTCTTTTGCTGGGATAATGTTAAATTTGGGTTTTTGTCATGTTAAAATGAAAGCAGTAGTTCCACGGATGAATCTCTATGCATTAGCTGACTTGTATTGGATCAATACACACCCTTAGTACAAACAATAACTGTCTACTGGATCATACAAATAACAACAACAACAAAAAAAGGAAGAATCAGAAAGACTCAATTTAAATTTGAGACTTCAGAACTGCCTGTTTTGACATTTATTCCTTTAAACTTTGAGCTGAAAGCATCAGCAGAAGCTCTACGAATATCTGAGTTGCCTCAGGTTGTCCTGAAAAACTAATAAATCTGATTTCCTCAGATACACAGATTAATAAATGACAAACATTAAAGAAAAGCATCATTTTGACAACAAGCCGGTCTTTTCCATCAGCGCTTCTTGTGTGATTTGAAAATGTCAACATCTGAGGAAAAACACCTCATTTTGCAACATCCGCTTGCATCTTTTACAAATCAGTTCTGACAGCAAACTTGACTCATCAGCTGGTAGAGAATAAAAATGTGCAACATTCACAGACATCTAGGAATAATCAGATCAGCTTCTCCTGTTGACGACCACAGCTTCCTCCAACTCTTCTCCAGCCTCGTTGAATGTAGCTTATAGCGCCACCTGCTGACCGAACTGCACACTTTACTATCTATCTGCAAAACATCAAGCTGATGATATTAAACTGGCCCCCCCTGGGTGAAACTGAGCCTCCCCCCTGTAGTCCCCTGAGTTGGACAAGTGGGCAGAAGCGCTTTTTAACCGACTCAGTCATTCTCTGAATCTGGCAGCACTGACTTTAGCTTAGCTTAGCATAGTTGCTGGAATCCGGTGGTTCCAACTAGCACCACTTGGAGAAAGTGAACAAATTTACTCGAGATTTTTTCCAATTACGTTTCGTGACCCGCACATTCTGATAGAGTACAAACGAGAAGCCGATTTCACATCAAAGGACTGACTAGGCGGCATCTGATAAGGGAACTATATGCTGCAGAAGAACCGGCCAATCACAGGGAAGCACCACGGATTGTAGAAACCCTGTTTACGGAAGATGGGAATGCTGCATGCCGTCTTTGCTACTACCTATGGTGCAGATCCGTCTGTGTGTCCGTCTGCATATCCGTCTGCATGCCTGTCTGTGTGTCCGTCTACATGTCTGTGTGCGTTTCCGTCTGTGTGTCCGTCTACATGTCTGTCTGTGTGTCCATCTGCATATCCGTCTGCATGTCTGTCTGTGTGTCCGTCTACATGTCTGTCTGCGTGTCTGTCTGCATGTCTGTCTGTGTGTCTGTCTGCATGTCTGTCTGCATGTCTGTCTGCGTGTCTGTCTGCGTGTCTGTCTGCATGTCTGTGTGCATGTCTGTCTGTGTGTCTGTGTGCATGTCTGTCTGTGTGTCTGTCTGCATGTCTGTGTACGTGTCTGTCTGCGTGTCTGTCTGCATGTCTGTCTGCATGTTTGTCTGCGTGTCTGTCTGCGTGTCTGACTGCATGTCTGTCTGCGTGTTTGTCTGCGTGTCTGTCTGCGTGTCTGTCTGCGTGTCTGTCTGCGTGTCCGTCTGCGTGTCCGTCTGCGTGTCTGTCTGCGTGTCCGTCTTCGTGTCCGTCTGCGTGTCTGACTGCGTGTCTGACTGCGTGTCCGTCTGCGTGTCCGTCTGCGTGTCCGTCTGCGTGTCTGTCTGCGTGTCCGTCTGCGTGTCCGTCTGCGTGTCCGTCTGCGTGTCAGTCTGTGTGTCCGTCCGCGTGTCCATCCGTCTGTGTCCAGCATTTAGAAGATTCTAATCATGACTCAGACTAAAGCTGCTCAGACCAAATCCTCACTTTCAGGCTCGGTAGAACTGGAGTGACTCTGGTTCTGACTCCGATGCTGGATCCATATTACCGTTCAAACCTGTTTCAGTAAATCGTTGCTCATATTTCCGTCTGAGAGCTTCAGCTCTCTGAAAAATGGAAAACAGTTTCCCCGGGAGTCGTGAGCTCAGCCCCATCTTTGCTCTCCGACTGATCCGCCGCTTTTTTCAGGCAGCAGTGGAGGCTGCAGCTGAGCACTGCCACCGTGTTCACACACACACATGTATATTTATATGTGAGCGTGGCTGTTATGTAACCTCCTTTTGTATTGTCTCTCCTGCTCGCAGCGCCTCCCGGCCTGTGCAGCGCGGAGTCAGGGGTGATGGGAGTCAGGAGGGCTACACAGCGTTAATCATCTCACTCGCTGGGAATTCAGGAAAAGCTCCACAGCCTCCCTTAAACACTGCTGCCAGAGTAATTGCCAAAAGCCTTCGTCATCTGTCTCCAGCTGAGCCTCAGTGTCACGTATTTATTTCTGACAGTCATGTTTTAATAGTTCTAATCACACTTGATGGGGGTGTGTTACAGCAGCGTAATTACTTGTGCTGCAGCAGTTCTCCAGTGATATTTCTTGTGTCGCTCCCCCTGTCATGCAAAGCAGTCGATGCCCGCCGGATTAAATGCATTCATGATAAAAATAGAAGCATGATAATACATCACATGTAAACACTGAGCATGTTAGAGTATGTGTTACAGAAAATGTGGGCGCTGCAGATTAGTCATGGATACGTTTTCAGCGCCTCTCAGCTCGCAGTAAAAATGAGATGTCACTCATCCCGACATCTGCAGCTCATGCAAAGTTTTTTAATCACTTCAGAGTTTTGGAGGCCGAAGCTTTAAGTTAAGGCTCAAATCTTGCTGTCACACCAACACGAGGCGTTCGAGGTCAAAGTCAGACAAGGAAACTTGAAAATCGAACCCGCAAGCGAAGCGATGTGTGCTAGCATGCTTCTGCAACGCAGCGAGTTCCAGATATGTGTCCAGATTTGTTGCATTCATCTAAGAATGTGTAAACAACTGGAATTATGCCGTTTTTATGCCAAATGACTCAATACACTAAAAAAAGAAAGAAAAATGACAAATAAAAAAGCATTGACCACCATAAGGACACAGCCACAGTTCTGCATGCAGTTGTTGGACGTCTAATACGTTAGAAATAATGTTAGACTTTAAACGAGCTGAACTGTTTCAGTGCAGTGTTTTTATCAAATACATGCTTTAACATGTATGCAGTCCTCAAAATTATTCATATTTTAAGGCTTCTCATAAAAATACTGAATGCAAAAAAGTTTTTAACCCAAACCATTCATTTATTGCAAAATTAAGGTAAAATATAGGGCTGCAAATATCTTAAATTAAGAGCCGTTCGGGAGTCAAACGAGCCGGCTCTTCTTTGGGAGCTGATTCAAAAGAGTCGGCTCTCTGAAAAGAGTCGAACTTCCCACCGTTTGGGACCAACGCAGCCGAGCAGCAGCGCGTCTGACGGCAGGTGTGAGCACCAGAGTCCTGCAGGAGTTCAGATACCCGACGGTGACCCACAAAAACGCTGTTCAGCAGGTAGAAATGACAGAGATTAATATCACGGTTCAGGTGTGGAGGATATTTCTGTAGTTCGGGTGAGAATAAGGTTCTTTTTGGTTGGACGTGACGTGTTTTAAACATCAGGATGATTTCCAGCAGCAGAGACGCTGATGTGAAGCAGGACGGAGAACACGGTTCCAGCCAGGAGGATGATCTTTATGCAGGAATCTGTGAGTTTAGGAAGTTAACGTGACACGTGCGGGTCAGGTTTGACAGGGAGAGCCGCGGTTCGTGGGTCTCAGTTCAGGCGGATGCGGGTCGGTAAACCTGCAGAACTCTGATGTTCACGCACCCAAACACGAAGATGCAACTACTGTTTAATCTTTTACAGGCAGATTAATGCAGAATATGCAGATATTTCTGCATTATGAACGTCTGACAGACCAGAGATGAACATTTTCCTCCAGTCTCGTCATGTTTTAGTCGTCATAGAAACATGTTCAGCTCGTCACCGTCTTGTTATCGTCATGAAAAATGATGATGATTTCCTCATCATCATCGTTAACAAAAACAACACTGACGTTACGCAAACAGAAAGTCCGTTCTGCTTGTTCCTTTTCATTTTGAATTGAAGTTTGGTGAAAAGATTTTAGTGTGTTTATAAGAACATTCTGAGCAGATTTCACCAACACAGCGATAATAACGATAACCGTGATCATTTTGGTCACAATAACCGTGACATGAGATTTTTCTATGTGACATGCCGAGTGTAGAGTACCAGGGGCGTAATCCCCAGACAGCTCCCAGGATCCTCCAAACATGCAAACCCCTCCACCCGCACACACTAAAAACTCCTGCTGCTGGGTTAGAAAGGGTTAACAAGGGACCGACTCATTTCTGGGTTACTTCACCCAGAAGTTTGGGTTATGTTTTTGACCAAACGTTCGGGTTGAATATTTGACCCAGAAGTTGGGTCAACAACCCAAACGTGTGGGTGGAAATAACCCAGGAATTAGCCGGCCCCTTTCTGTGCCTGGACTTTTCAGTGCGTACTCCAACAGATTGCTGCAATCTTTGTTCTCGTATCCGGACCACTTCTGGACAACACGGCACTTGCAGTAATCCACATCCAAGCCAACAACTGACATCTGGACCACATGTGGCCCACACTATAAGCCACGAATGCCAGAAATAGCCCAGATTAAGCTCAAACATGTCTGCTATCCGGGTCCTGATCTGACCACCGTCAGATCTCACCTAAAAACACAACCGTCCCCACGGTCTGCCGTTTCCCCCACAGGTTTCTCGGTTTACCAGACTGTGGCGAGCAGACCAGATGTGACTGGGACACGTGTGTGAAGGACCGTCGCGTAATTCCCGAACCACTAAAATCCTCTGGAGCAGCACCAGCAGGTTTGCTTTGTGCAGTTTTACGTCTTCTGCGTTCTGAAAATGAGGGACCGTCCAGGCTGTTATCAGGGAAAGCTGTGACAGTATGGAGGACAGCGGTGTCCATGGAGGACGTGGAAGCTTCGGAGAGACATGCACGACCATGGAGGTGAACTCTGTGGTTACTTCAGCAGGAAAATAGACCTCATTCAGCACAACCTCTGGTTTTTTTCACCGTTTTTGACGTCCAGCAGGAACCGGACTGCAGCTATGTTTTAAAAACCACCACCTGCTTTATATGCTGAGATGAGTTCTCATGACAACACGAAGTTATTGTAAGAAAAACCGACTTTATGAAGATTATTCTGTGGTATCGTATTGAATTCACTGTGAAGTTTGCAGGAAATGGAATCTGTGATCGTGCACAGCTCGGTTTCACACTCCCTTCAAGTTTACGCTCAGAGTGAAACACGAGCGAGCGTATCAGTGACGGAGTCCTGCATCGGACGTCGTAGTTAGCGTAACCCTCACAGATCACAAACTGATGGAGAATCAAAGGGAAAGAAGTGAAAACTGGCACTGGAATCAGATTTGCAGCCTGCAGCTTAGCTGCCAGGAGCAGACGGCTTCCCCTAATTGGAATCAGCAGCCAGTTCACCAGATTACACGGCAGCCGGTGAGCTGCCAGAATTCCTGTTTACTGGACGGCGTCCAGTCTTCATAGACAGTCCTGTTAGATCCGGCTAATGGATGCATCCTGCAGCCAGGAGCGCTGTTCTCATGCAGGAGGAACATGCAGGAAACTCTGACATGATAACACAGTCAGACTCAAAATTACTCACACTCCAATTTAAAAAAAGACTAAACTCACAATAATAATTCAAATAAGAAATGAAAGAATTTGGTTTTACAGACAGAAACCTGCTTCTTGTTTGTTCTTTTCATCATCACATTTATTTTTTCTTCATGTAGAAATAACAAATTAAGGTTTGTGCAAGAGTTTGCAAAAGTTGTTTGAAATAAAGTAAATAATATAGATTAACACATTTGATTTGCCACATGTACGTAATAATTATTAGAGAATTATTCGGACATAGAATTTTTTTGTTTTTTATTTGACATAGCAATATTGCTGTCTAATTCAAATTTGATGATTTCGTTATAATTTCTTAAACCAGTTTTATACATTTTTAGATATATTTTGCTTTATGTTTATTATATATTCTCAAAATATCAATGTACACACAGACAGTGATCCTCAAAATCATTCATACCCTCCAGTTAAATAAGAAAAAATCTGTCAAATTCACTGTCAGTGAAATAAGTTGAAATTGACAAAAATAATAAATAAAAATTCTATAAAAATCATGACATTGATTTTGAATTGTGGTTCAAAAGAAATATTAAAAACAAACACACAAAAAAAACAACCAAACGAGCATGATGGGTTGTCGAAGCTAAAATGTTGTTGAGCAACACTTTGATTCAATCACTGCAATCAGGTGTTTCTGTAACGTCCAATCAGACGTCTGCACCTGTTGGCAGGTATGTTGGTCCATGTTCATGGGGACAGTTTTTTGTTATTTCCAACCACAATTCAAAAGCAATATTTTATTAAATTAAATCGTAATTTTGTAAATTTACCTTTAAGTTCCAGTTTGTACACACAATGTTGCCACTGCCTAAAACTGAAAAGTGGGTTAAATAAATCAAAAATAGAATAGGCATGCAGAGCATTAGATAATAGCAACCACAATTAAAAAAGCTCAATGAGAAGTTGTTTCAAGATAAAATGTTAAAGTTGTACTTCCATGGTGATTTCATTAATATTTCTGTGTTCTCCATTATTATTGAATGCATTCTGCATCGTTTCTGTTAAAAAAAACCTTCTGGTATCTTTGTATCCAGCTGTATTTGTATACTAGAAGAGAGGCTTGTGGTCCAACGGCAGCTTTTCCGGGTCCTTCTCATGAATTTCCGTCTGATTGGCTGCCTCCCATCAGTGTATGAAGGAAGCTCCGCCCTCCGCTCTTATTTTGTTACAGACAGGAAATAGAGCCGACAAACAAGTTTGTTCCGCCATGCTAACAAACAGTTAGCTAATTAGCTTCTCAACTCCGAAGCTACAGTCGTGCCATCTTTACTTCTAGTGTGTAGTGGAGGGTTACCTGCCTTCCAATGGACAGATAGAAACCCCACGTGGGATACGCTATTTGCAATGTGACGTAGAAGTGCGAGGCTGTTCCCGATTCGCTCTTTTCTTCGTATTGTTTTTCTGATGAGAAAGCACAGCCGACTGGGGGAACGCAACGCTAGCAAGTCAGCATGTGTAAGTAAACAAGGGGAAACCCTCCGTATTTCAGAAGGAGCAAGTTAAACTGGTTTTCAGTGGAAGGAGGCCTTTAAATGAACATTTCAGTCCAGTTTTCAGTCCAAACTGGTCCAGGGTCCATTAACATTTAACTCTGTATCAGTGTAATGATCATTTTTGGTTTATTTATTTAATAACTAAAGCAAATCCACCTGCCTTTAACAGACTAAACCTAGTAAAATGTGGTGTGATAAACATGAATATATAAAAATATAATATAAAATCATCACAAACACATTTATATCACACGTATAAGTCATGGAATAAAATCAGACTCCTACAAGAACAAATCAGAATTAGGCTATAAACACAAAATCTACAACATTTTACTACAAAAAAGAGGAACAACAGAAAAAACTGATGGAAACTGATTTAGAAGAGATAAAATGCTGCAGTAATAGATCACATTGAAGATAAAAAGGCTCAGTTTAAATCTGTAAAAACCTGGATTTTATTTGTTTAGACAGGAAATTAAAGCACAAAATTTCATTCAACAATTTATTTATTTAAACTTTTCATAGAATTTTTCAAAGAACTTGCAAACATAACAGATATTTTCTGCATCAACAGCTGATTTTCTCTCTTTTTTTCTTAAAAATTCTTTCTTTCGAACGAGTGTTAGATGTTTGTTTAGATGAAGCTGCAGATGCTTCAGGGCTTCCGTTAGCGTTAGCATTAACTTTAGCATTAGCTTTAACGTTAGCATTAGCTGGTTTCCATCCATCTTCTCAGCTCTGCCTTATCTCCACTCACTAATCCGTATTTAATAAACTGGAGTGGGTTTTTGCCTCTTTGGGGCGGTTTGGACCATTTTTGTCTTTATTATTTTGTTTTAATTCTTCTTTACAACGTTAGCTACAGGCTAGCGGCTAGCTGAGTGTCTTCTTCTGCTTGTTGAACTCTGACAAATTAGCGCCACCAGGTGGGGGGAGGCTACATTGCAGCTCATTCAGTCATAAATAACAGTGTAAATATACAGTTCTCACGGCCTCTAGGTGGCGCTGGAGGCCCGAGCTTGGGTCGCGGCCCCGTGGTTAAGAGCGAGTGTGTGAGGCGAAAGAATTTTAATCCTAAAAATTTATTCTGAAATGGCATTTGATTATAGAAAGGTCCTTAATCCAAGTCAATGTGGCACGGATTGGTACAGAGGAGGAAAAGGGCCACTGAAGAAAAAAAGAAATGAAATTCTGAGAAAAAAAGTCAGAAATCTGACTTTTTTTTCAGAACATTTAGCATTTTTTTCTTTCAGGAAATTTCAGGATTTTTTTTTTTTTTTTAAATTTCCGAAAAAGTCTGAACTCTGACTTTTTCAGCAATTGAAATAAAAAAAATCCTGAAAAAGAAAAAAATATGTTCCGGAAAAAAGTCAGAATTCTGAATTTTTTCTGCCTTCAGTGGCCCTTATCCTCTTCCGTAGATTTGCACTAATGAGTAAATAAGGTGTATTTTATTAGAGACCTTAGAAAAAGAGTTAGACCAGCATTTCTCAAAGTGGGTGCCTCCTGACAGCATCAGGGGTGCCACCAAAAAAAAAAAAAAAAACCATCATATTCTGACATTTTGATTAAAAAAAAAAAAAAAAAAATCTAACCTTTCATGTATAAATGTATTTGAATACATGAATATATTCTTTTGATTTTTTTTTTTACATATGAATGGACTGATAAAATTTTTAATTCATTTTGGATGAATAACTTAAATATAAAATTAACCATAAAATCTGTCTGATGTTGTCAGTAACGTGCCGTGGCTTCCCCAGACTTCGCCTCACATTGTTTTATAGCCGAATTTAACCATGAAAATACATTTGATTTCACAAAGAGCAAGAAACAAGCAACAGCATCATGGATCGTTTTTAAAAACATTAGCCCCACAAGAACCGGACATGTTTGTTACACTGCGGTGACCTGAGATTTTATGCACTTTTTAAAGGTGCCCTGACGGAAAAAAGTTTTAGAAAGGCTGAGTTAGACAACCCATCTTCTAGAATATCAGGAGTCAAGCTAAAATACACACCTGGACCAAGTTTTATGCGATAAGTAGCAGCATAAAAGGTCGTTCAGCACCTCTTCAGAAAGCTTAGGGAGCTATGGGTTAACAAATCTGCCATCAAGCTTTAACTCCACTTGATGATGCGTTGCATCCAAAAGAACCGGACCAAACTAAACCAGTGCACCTACTTTCCAGGAAACCAAACCTCTGCATTTTCCTGATGAACCATACAGAGAAGCAACATGCAGCGAAGGTTGCTGCAACTTTATGAGATCTTCCTTCTGTGCTGCACTCTTCATGTCATGTCTGCTGCTTGATTTAACACATAATCCTTCAGAGAGATCTGCAGCTCCCTTTTACCTGGAAAACACCGACATAGAGCTTCAACAAGCAACCAGGCCTGCATGTGGGGGGGGGTACTGAGGCTGTAATTACCCTGTGAAACCACATGAAAGTAATAAAAGATGCAGGCTAGCATGTACATTGGTTTTCGGTCGGTTGCATCCAGATGCTGCGCTGCTGGCGATGCGCTGGCGTAGGTGAGGCTACGTGGATCTGCAGCACAGCTTTTTGTCCTGCAGGTTCCTTCGTTCAGCCTGAACGCCGCAGAGATGATGCTAAATTACTCCTTTTTTCATGCTAACAGCAGCTCAGTTAGAGAGTTCACACAGTTGCAGGTGGAGTGGAAAATGAACAAACTGGAAAGTTATGCAACGCATCCGGTTTCAGGCAGCGGGGGGGGGGGGGGGACCCGAATCAGCCCCAGAAAACGGAAAAAAACAACAACTCAGGTGGAGGCAGCTGATGGATGCAGAGTCACAACGGAAGCGCAACACCAGCGGGACGCAAATAAGTCTCAGACACATGTGGGGCCTGGATCAGTCAATTCCTGCTTCAGACCCACGTTGGCAACATTACACCAATAAAAGCATCTAGACGATCCTATTTGGAGCCATTTTCAGCTCATTTACTACAAAAATGGTCATTTTTTTCCTAATTTCTGAAGGAAGTGAGGTCAACTCACCTCAGCATGTCTCTGCATTTATACAGGATCCAAACAGCACCCAGGCTTCATGGCATTATTCAAAGCAGGGGTTTCAAACTGGGTGTCAGGACCCCACGTGGGTCAGAGTAATTTACGGGGGGTCAGATCACTGTTAAAAAAAAAAAAAAAAAAGGAAAATAGAGCCTACATTTATCAAATAAATTTGGGATTTTGGGGGGCTATCAATATTAACACATTATTGTAAAATGATTAATCTGTATAATTAACAACTTTCTTTTCTTTTTACCTGGTCCGTATTTCTAGGAGTATATACTTGTATTAACTCACCGGTAAAGTTGTGTGTAAAAGTGGAGGTCTCATTACATCTGGCGTAAAAGTAACACAGCATTTCAGAAAAGGAACATCATAGCAACAGTAAAATATGGTGGTGGTAGTGTGATGGTCTGGGGCTGTTTTGCTGCTTCAGGACCTGGAAGACTTGCTGTGGTAAATGGAACCATGAATTCTGCTTCTACCAAAAAATCCTGAAGGAGAACGTCCGGAGTGTTCGAGTGTACTAAAGTACACTACTCACAAAGAGTTAGGGATGTTCAACTTTGTGTTATGATTTAAGGAGAAGGGTTCACACCTTACTGATATTATATCATGATTATTGGACATTTAACTGGACAATGTCTTGTCACATGTTCTCGGTCTGATGACGTCTAAATGTGAACAGGATGATGAAGAGGACCGTTTAGAAACAAGACGTCATTAAACCAGAACATTTCGTGGTGTAGTCATCTACTTTTGTACGTTTTTTGGTTCGTCATCTTTTTGAAGAACAGCATGATGTGCAATAAATATTTAATTACATATATAATATATATATTTCATTGTTTCTATGATGAAATCTTGTAAGACTCTGTTGTACTTGCAACGGTCCAGCACGTAAAAAAGTCCCTGCGTTAGCACTGAGATCTTCGTGCATCTGCAGGTTCCGGTTAAACTTTACACTAGGGCTGCACGATTCTGGGAAAAATGTGCATCACGATTTTTTTGCTTTAAATTGAGATCACGATTCCCTGGCACGTTTTTTTTTTTTTTTTTTTACAAAAAAAAAAAATTATTGCACAAATAAACATTATCAAAACAAACAAAACAACCAATTAAAAAGGTCGTTCAAACTGAAGCATGTGTTCGCACAAGCGCTTTCTTGGAGCACTTCTGTGGCAGATGCATAGTTGTAGTTCTTTACTAGCGATGCACAATATTGGAATTTTGGCTGATATCTGATATGCCAATATTTTAAGACTCATGTGGCCGATAACAGATATCGATACCGATATTAAAGCTGAAAAAAATAAGCAGTCATTGCAAATAGAAGTTATTTTTATTCGTTTCCGACACTTTGAAAAATAGGAGGAGGAAAAAATATCGAAACACTGAAATATCACGATATTTTCATATGCAAATATCAAATCGAGATTTGAAAACCCGGTATAGCTCAATTTTACTTACAAAATCTCGCAAGATTTCATCATTCTGTTACAAAATCTCATAATATTTCGTGAATTCTCGCGAGATTTCGTAACAGAATGATGAAATACCGTGAGATTTCATTGGTAAAATAGATCAATACTGCGCTTTTAAATGTTAGTATGATATCAGCACATGAAAATATTGCGATATTTCAGTGTATCGATATTTTTTCCCATTCTTAGTCTTTAGAAGTTTTAAAGTCTGTAAAAAGTAAATTTTTGAAGAAGTTTTGGGGTTTTTTTAAACTTAAGAAACAGACGACTGATCGGTTAAATATCAGTGAAATATCGGTGGGGTGGCCGATGTCCGATACTTTAAGGCCGATATAGGCCGATGCCAATAGGGGGGCGATTATACCGTGCACCCCTGTTATTTATCATTGGTTCAGGGGTGGGGAGGCAGCGGCAGTGCTGCATTTGATGGCGCTTGAAAAAAATCCGGGACGAATAAAAACTTTTATTTGTGCTGCAGCTCGTGATAAAAAATGGTTTTGAATCGTTGTGGGTAGAAATGAGATCACATGTATGTGAGAATTGAGATCGCGATTTTTTAACGATTAATTGTGCAGCCCTACTTTACACACAGTGGAAACTACAAGTCTACATGTGTGTCCAGGTTTTTATAGATTATAATACACTGACTGAAATGTTTATTTTTTATATTTAGTAATGTGTTTTCATCTACTCCTTTAAAAAGAACGACTGTGCACTTTGTTTCGCTGTTTCGCTAATTTCACATGAATTTCTGTCATTTATGTGAAACTGATTGACAGTATTTGGTCATTCATTTTGAACGGATTCAGTTTGGTCGATAAATTCGGAATGTGTTCAGTGACGCATATTGTGGTGCGTCATGGATTAAATTTATTGCAATATATCAATTGCAGAATTACTATTAAATGAACAAATCTGTATCACTACAGATATTTTTTAAAGCAGGTTTTCATTTCTTTGCTCAGTTTTTAATCGTGTGATATATCAGACGGTCGTCCTGCGGCCATCGCCGACATGTAAGGCTAGAAAACTGTCAGAATCTCACACACCGAAAAACAGTTTCTCACTGAGAAAAGGCCGAAATCAGATTTTTAAAATAGTACCTGGAATAACTGTACCGAATGGGAAGAAAAAAATACTAAATGTAAGGCTTTAAAGATATCAGAAACTTCATAAATAAGGAGGTTTAAGCTGATTAGAAATGTCTCACACACTCAGAAACATGGAGGTACGAGACAGGAACGTTTCTGTACCTGCAGGTACATTTGTTACAAATGTTCTCTCAAAAGTACAATATTGGTCTTTATGAGGCCAGAAGTATCTATATACTATGAAAAAGGGTCCAATGTAATATAAAGTACAAATGTGTACCATTCCAACCCTAAGGGTACCTGCAGCATTGAAAAATGTGCGTAGCTTGTACAATAACTATAAATAGCAGTACTTATAAACAGTAGTATATGTATAATTATACATGTGTTTGGCCTAATATTTATATAATAATTATTAATTCATTATAAGCATCTTTGATTGTTGTCATAATCTCTATTTTATTGACTTTTATTCATCATCTTTAATTGGTTTGATTGTACTTTATTAACTCATACAGCTTGATAAGGTACAAAAATGGACCATGAAGGTACAGAAATGTCTCTCAGAAAGGAACCCCCCCCCCCCCCCCCCCCCCCCAGCAACAAGCTTTGGACCCTTTAAAGTACAAATTGGTACCTCTATTTCTGAGTGTGCAACTTGTTTTACTTTTAACTTGTATCCCTGTTGTTCTCTCCTTATTGAAAGGTGGCGATTCTGCAGCATTTAACATACAATTGATCTCCAAAGCCGTGTGCTGATAGGATGGAACAACATCTTTAAGTCTAACTTAAAAAAAGACAGAGCAAAGCAGACAGAAACCTGTGTGACGGGACGAACGAAGCCCAGAATCCTTCATGTTAGCAGAAAAGCTAACATCCAGCACAGCAGCATAAACCTGGACTCAAACCCCGACCAGCATTCGCCTCCATGTATAAGATGCTTTATAAAATTAAAGTTAAGAGCAAAAACCTGCAGGTAAGAATTGAACCAAAATTCAGGCATGCTTGGTTGGATGAGAGACCCCTGAGGACCCCAGGACGACGGTGCAGGAAGCTCTGCTGCTCCAGAGAAAACAGTGCGACAGCTGATGTACCCACACGCCTGCAGACTCCATCTGTCCTCCGCCGTGTTTAACCAAACTAAAAAAAAACTACCCACAGAGGGAAGTTTGAGTCCCTCTGCATGATGTCATGAGAGTAACGCTTCTGTGTAGTGAAGCCACGAAGCTCTGGGTAAGAACGACGCTGGTAAATATACAGGCGTCCTCAAAATGATTCAAACCCTCCAAATAAAGACGGAAAAAATGCAGCTGTCAGTGAAATAAGATGAAATTAACAAAAGTTATAATAAATAAAAATTCTATGAAAATCATGACATTGATTTTAAATTGTGGTTTAAAAGAATTATTGAAAACAAGCACAAAAAATAAAACATGTAAACAAGCATGATGGGGCTTGATGGGCTAAAATTTTGTTGAACAATACTTTGAGACAATCACGTCCAATCAGACGTCTGCACCTGTTGACATGTATGTTGGTCCATGTTCATGGGAAAGATGCTCTAATGTGTCTGGGACAGTTTTGTTCTTTTTTTTTAATGATTATTTATGACCACAATTCAAAAGCAATAATTTATTTAATTAAAATATAATTTTGTGAATTTTTATTTATTGTTAGTTTCATTAGTTTCTTGTTATTTGAATTACTGTTATGAATTTAGCCTTTTTTTGTAATTAGATGGTATGAATAAATTCGAGGACGACAGAAAGTATCTGTAAGACATGATTTGAGACATCAGAGAGCAACGGAGACACGGAGACATGTCACCGGAAACCTGAGCAACTGTCCATTACTGAGGGTTTCTATGGGGCCAATGTGGGCACTGAATGGTCCGTGATGCCTTTGTGTCTCATCAGAACCACCACTGTTCGTGATCAACACCATCAGTTTGCTTTGTGTCATCAGCACCAAGCGAAGCTGATGGTGTTGATGGGAAATAAATTATATATTCCGCCATGCTGACGTGTGGGGCAACTTTACTGACATTGTCATCCACCCAAAAGTGGCTCCATGGGTAAACAAAGACATACCGTATTTTCCAGACTATAAGTCGCTCCTGAACATAAGTCAGATCAGTCAAGAAATGCATCATGAACAAGGAAAAAACATATATAAATCGCACCGGACTACAAGTAGTATTTATTTATAAAAAAAATAGGGTAATTTTCTAATTCTTCATATCCTTCTTGTTACTGCTAAAAATGACCCAATCAGTCCAATTCCAAAGTTAACGCCTGTAAATGATCATAAACATCATAATGAAGAAGGATAAACATGTTTTTGAGGATTTGTTCCACCGCACAGACAGATGTCCAAAATGAACTTGTCTCACTGAGATTAGGCTATTTTGGGATTTTTAAGTGTGAGCAGAATATAGTCATATAAAATACGGTTATTTTAATCATAGACGGTAATATTTCTCTGGTGGCTCATGTCAGTCAGTATGAACTGAGACTTAAAAATATGTTAAATTGTATATATTTTGATATATAAGTCCCTGATCTGATAAGTTCACAATCCTCAAACTATGAAAAAATGCTGCAGGAACACTGGGGGAACCCAGCAAAGAGGGATCCCCCCTTATATATATGTTATAAATCTGTCTCCAAGGCAACCAGAAAACTGGGATTTATCAACACGACAGTGGAAAAACAGACAATTATGCAGAGCTTGTTCAGAAATAGCTGAGAAGAGGGATGTGGATATCGATACCCTGGAGACCATACTTCAATACCAGCCATCCAAAATATCGGAATTGATACTTATTTGAGTATCACGATACCACTGTACAGATACAAACATGCTGTTTATTTCCAGTTCTGAGAGTTTTAGGCAACAATAATCACATGATGGTGG